>CAUYON010092981.1:0-19643 GCA_963573935.1 Arctocebus calabarensis
CATGTGTCTGTAGGCCATGTGCCTGTCTTCCTTGGAGAAGTTTCTCTTCAGGTCCCTTGCCCACCCTGAGATGGGATCACTTGTTCTTTTCTTGCTAATACATTTGAGTTTTCTGTGTATTCTGGATATTAAACCTTTGTGAGAGACATAACCTACAAATACTTTCTCCCATTCTGAGAGCCGTCTGCTTGCTTTACTAACTGTATTCTTGGCTGTGCAAAAGCTTTTTAGTTTGAACAGATCCCAGTAGTGTATTTTTGATGCTGCTTCAATTGCCTGGGGGGGGTCCTCCTCATAAAATACTCACCCAGGCTGATTCCTTCAAGAGTTTTCCCTGCACTTTCTTCTAATATTTTTATAGTTTCATGTCTTAAATTTAAATCTTTAATCCACTGAGAGTCTATCGTAGTTAAAGGTGAAAGATGTGGGTCCAATTTCAGTCTTCTACAGGTCTCCAGCCAGTTCACCCAGCACCATTTGTTAAATAGGGAGTCTTTTCCCCCACTGAATGTTTTTAATTGGCTTGTCAAAGATCAAGTAACAGTAAGTAGCTGGGTTCATTTCTTGGTTCTCTATTCTATTCCATACATCTACCTCTCTGTTTTTGTGCCATTACCATGCGGTTTTGATCACTATTGATTTTTAGTATAGTCTGAGGTCTGGTAACATAACTCTTCCTGCTTTGCTTTTATTTCTAAGTAATGTCTTGGCTATTTGAGTTTTTTTTCTGATTCCATATAAAACTATGAATTAGTTTTGCAAGATCTTTAAAATATGACAAAGGAAATTTAGTAGGAATTGAATTAAAATTGTATATTGTTTTGGGTAATATAGACATTTTGACAATGTTGATTCTTCCCAGCCATGAGAATGGTGTATTTTTCCATTAGTTAACATCTTTAACTATTTATTTTCTCAGAGTTTCATAGTTCTCTTTATAGAGATCTTTCAAATCCTTTGTCAGGTAAACTCCCAAATATTTCATCCTCTTTGGCACTGCTGTAAATGGAATAGAGTCCTTGACTGTTTTTTCAGCTTGGCTATTATTGGCATATATAAAGGCTACTGATTTATGAGTGTTGATTTTGTACCCTGAGACACTGCTGTATTCGTCAATCACTTCTAAGAGTTTTGTAGTAGAATTCTTGGAGTTTTCCAGATATACAAACATATCATGTGCGAAGAGTGAAAGTTTGATCTCTTATGAACCTATATGGATACCCTGGATCACCTTTTATTCCCTAATTGCAATGGCTAACTTCCATTACAATGTTAAAGAGCAGTGGAGACAATGGGAAACCTTGTCTGGTTCCTGATCTGAGTGGAAAAGGTTTCAATTTAACGCCATTCAATATGATATTGGCCATAGGTTTACTGTAGATGGCCTCTATCAGTTTAAGAAATGTTCCTTTTATACCCATTTTCTTAAGTGTTCTGATCATGAAGGGATGCTGGATATTATCAAAAGCTTTTTCTTCATCAATTGAGAGAATCATATGGTCTTTGTTTTTTAACTTATCTATGTATCGAATTATATTTATAGATTTATATCGTACCAGGCTTGAGACCCTGGAATAAAACTCACTTAGTCATGGTGTATAATTAGTTTAATGTGTTGCTTGATTCTGTTTGCTAGAATCTTGTTGAATATTTTTGCATCAATATTCATTAATGATATTGGTCTATAATTTTCTTTTCTTCTTGGGTCTTTTCCTGGTTTGGGGATCAAGGTAATGTTTGCTTCCTAGAATGTGTTGGGTAGTATTCCTTCTTTTTCTATATTTTGGAAAAGGTTGAGTAATATATGTACTAGTTTCTCTTTAAAGGTTTTGTAGAATTCTGATGTGAAGCCATGTGGTCCCAGGCTATTCTTTTTTATGGAGATTTTGTACAGTTGATGCTATTTCAGCCTTAACATCAGAGAAATGCAAATCAAAACTACTGTGAGATATCATATAACTTCTATAAGATTAGCCCACATTGCAAAATTGCCAAACCAAAGATGCTGGTGTGGATGTGGAGAAAAGGGAACACTACTACATTGTTGGTGGGAAGGCAAACTAATACGGTGTTTTTGGAAAGTTAGCTGGAGAATACTTAGAAATCTAAAAATAGAACTGTCAATCGATCCTATAATTCCTCTACTAGTTATATATCCAGAAGACCAAAAATCACATTATGACAAAGATATCTGCATTAGAATGTTTATTTCAGCCTAATTCATAATTGCTAAGTCATGGAAAAAGCCCAAGTGTCCATCAACCCACGAATGGATTAATAAATTGTGATAAATGTACACCATGGAATACTATGTAGCCTTAAAGAAAGATGGAGACTTTACCTCTTTCATGTGGATGGGGCTGGAATATATTCTTGTTTGCAAAGTATCTCAAGAATGAAATAAAAAGTATCCAAAGTAGTCAGTGCTACTATGAAACTAATTTATAGCTTTCACATGAAAGCTATAACCCAATTACAGCACAAGAATATGGGGAAAGGGGCAAGGGAGGGGTGGGGATGGGGGAGGATGGGCGGAGGGAGAGTAATTGATGGGTCCACACTTACGGTGCATCTTAGAAGGGTACAGGTGAAACTTAACTAAATGTAGAATATAAATGTCTGTACACAATAACTAAGAAAATGCCATGAAAGCTATATGAACCAGTTCAATGAAAATATTTCAAACTGTATATAAAACCAGCACATTGTACCTCATGATTGCATTTATGTACACAACCATGATTTAATAAAAAAAAAAGAAAGAAAGAAAAATGGCCTAAGACTCAATAAGGAGAAGGTCTGTGATTGATTAGCCATGTCTGCCATGAGCAAACATGAAGTCTCCTTGCACAAAAGGGGCATGGACAATGAAGGTATTCTTTAAAAAGTAACACTGAACTACATCCTGAAAGTCAGAGCTCTCTACCAAATAGAGTCCAGCATTATATCAGTTTTTAAAAATAAATCCCTTATCATTCTGATGGAAGGCAAAAGGGCTGTTCAAACAAGGAACAAAAACAGATTTGAACTAAAATATCTACCTTTATGGTAGTAAGCATTAGCCATGTAATACTTCAAGAAGTTCAGTTTTCTGGTGCCAGTAAGTTTGGGGAAAAATTGATCTCTGAGGTGGCTCTAGTGAAGGGCTAGTCAACTCTTTCCTCTTTCAACCCATAGTAAGCTATCATTCTTTTTTATTTTGTTTTGTTTTGTTTCGTATTGTTTGATTTTCCTGGCAGTCTTCCTTGGAACTCATGCTTCTTACTTCCAGCTTTATATTTTGTAATACTCTGCATAGAGAGTAATCCCCTTACTGTTAATTAAGAAAGATAATGCAAATATGAGATTAGACAGCTTGCTGAGTGCAGCCAGAGGTTATGTTTCTGAAGCTTTTAATCATAGACAGACTATATTAAACATAGGATGATCCCCCAAAATGTTAGCCCAGAGACACCTGGTCTGGAATATGCACATGAGTACACAAGCAGATATTTGATGTATAAACATGAAGTTTAACCAAATCACCTTGAAGCCCTCAGCTGCAGAGAAATGATTAGTTTTTCAACAATGGCTGAGCTAGGGAATTTTCTCTATGCCTGTGTTCTGTGTTGAAGATGGTTGAGGCTGAAGCTCCTTATTCACTCCTCATTTTTGAGTTTGCAAATGATGTCTATGAGGTAGTTGTGTTTGGAGCCCTTTGACCAAGGTCCATATGAGATAAGAAGGGAGCCCAGAACTCAACTATGATGTTTTTTTTTTTCAAATGCATTTTGATTATCCACTTAGCTTTTCTTATTTGAATATGGAGCTTTTTATTACCTTGCATCAACTTTAAGAAAATAAAATGAGTCTCTTGCTTCTAAAAGGAATAACATGAAGTTATGAAAAGAAACATTTAATCAAGTGTATTCTCAATTAGTGATCAATAACCCTCTATTAATGTAAAATTTTACAATGTTTATCAACAGGGAACAAATTGCTTTTATTAAGTTGAAGTAAGTCTAAACCTGCTTACGTGGTGACAATTGCACATTGCCAAATTGCTGGCATTTTTTTAACACATAGATCCAACACATTTTCTTAACAACTTTAAGTTTTTCCTTTTTGATAATCTTTCTGTTAGAAATTTCAAAGTGATATTTAAAGGATCAGAAATAAACTATTTTAAAGTATTTTGTGTGAATCTAGGACTTGGCTTGGGTTACTTTCCAAACTGGTATCATCATACAATTTAAAGCTGAATTGTTATCATGTCTATTTTTAGACAAGTGACTTGAAGATATTATCAATGATCTTGATTATGAAATAAAATCACAAATGGTTTGCAGAGCTGAGTTTAACAGAGATTCTCTCTATTTTGTCTGAATCACTCTCTACAGACACCTCCCTTCTACTGCTGTCATTACAGAATAATTCTTGAGACTGGCGTTCTCTTCCCAGAATTTATCATTACCTAGTTATATGACCTTGAGCATGTCAACTAACTATAGATTTTTCTGGGCCTAGATTTTCTTCACCTGTAGCATTCAGATAATAATGCGTGTCCTAAGTCACAGGTTTCCAGTGAGGACACAAGAAGGTAATATATGTGAAAATGTCTTGTAAATTACAAAATGCTATAGAAGACATTTTTCAGTATTTTGATTAAGCTTTAAACTACATTTCAGAGCAATGGTAAAAAGAACACAAGCCTTTGCTAGAACCACTAGGTCTAAAAGAGATCACATAAAACTTATTACAAACAATTAAGTTAGTGAAATAAGTGTAGTGGTGATGAATTGAACTCTAAAGTCAGAAAGAATTGGGTTCAAACCACAGTTGTCTCTTTTATTGACTAACTTGAACAAAAAAAAAATTACTTGAATTTTGAACTTCTCATCAGTAAATGTAGATAATATCTACTTGATAACTTATTGATTGTGATAGGCTAGTATAGGTTATGCTGAAATAACAAACAATTCTGAAATTATAGAGGTCTCATTAGTTCCTTCTCCCTAACTCACGGTATAGGCCCTTTAAAAATAATTTAGGGGATCTGGCTTATTTTCTCGTAGAGGGATCTTCGTTGATGGAGTAATCACCACATAAAATTTTGTTGATCTCTAGTGCAGAGGGAAATTTACAGTAGTTAATTGTGCCCTGACTCAACTTTAACTGCTTGTATTTCAGGAACCAAAAGAAGTTATATGTCCTTATCCAACTTCAAGGTGGGGAAGAGGCAAAACAATACAATCTACTCATATGTCTTGGAGGAAATTTAGAAATATTTAAAAGGCACCTGTAATTATTATCACAAAGAGGTTATTGTAAAATTACATAAATATAAACATATTAGTTAAAATTTTCTGGCATATATATTAAAGAGCCAACAATGTTTCATTTATGTTATACTATTATTGTTTCAATTAACTTGTGTTTTATACACCAGAATAATTGGGAGATTTTTTTTAATCTACACTTGCACTGCCTTGACCAAAGAAGCAGAAAGATGGACAATCAAACAGAAACTTGATTGCCGAAGTTATTCTGTGATGCACAATAATAATTTCTTGCCTTCTTACATAGGTACTTATTTTCATATAATAGCAAAAAGAAATATAGTAACTATGTGAAAGTATTATATGATGATTGCAAAGCACTTTGCATATGTAAGTGCATGTATTGAATCTATTTCATTGGGAGTTATTCCAGAGCTATCATTCCTGATGCCTCATAAAAGGAACAAGGCTTGCAAATAGATTTTGCTTTCTAAATGACTTTGCGTTTTTTTCCTTGGAAGCCCGCTGACTGTTCTTCCATTCTTCCTAAAGACTGTGAGTCAGGTTGACTCTCTGTGATGCCCAAAATATCCAAGTTTCTAATCTGGATGATAATTACAAACAAGCAAGTCAGAAGAAGAAATAGTGGGGAAACAAAAGCTCTCAGAGTGACTTTAATATAGTATGCACTCACTGTCTATTTCTTCTTATATAAATGATTACATCTTAGTTTGTCTTTGTAATTTGATGTTTGTTATTTATGCTTTTTAAAAACATGTAAGAATGAATATCTGGACTCTGGGTTTTTCTTTTTTTTTTCATTTTTACATATACATGTGTTTATTAGGTTTCCACTTTTTGCCTTCACAGAATTGAAAAGTCTGAAAATTTAATAACATTAATAATGTTTAAGATGAGGACAAGAAACAAAAACCTCGTAAAGAATGAACGAAGATAAATACATTCAGAAAAGAAATCAGAAGATTGTTGCATTGAAATATTAAGCAATAATAATAATAATGCAAAGAAAGTAACATTCACATTGTCAGATAAGAGTATGTCTATTACAGAATACTTTGAGGCTCAGTATGGAGTCATCAGTTAACTTCTTATTTTTTTTCCAAAGTCTGAAAAAATAGACAACTAATATTTTTAAATAACAGTAAAAGATAATTTCAAAAAACAGATCATGCCAGATCTTATCAATAATAGAAAAAGAAGAAATACTTCAAAATCATTCTACTTACTCTAGATACACCTGATGTTAATAAATTATATGTTATTATAAAAGGGAAAATACAAATATATTGCACTTATAAATGAGGATGCAATATTCTAAACAATATATTAACAAGTTGAATTAAAAATTAATGTTTAAGTAATGTACTTTGGTCAAAATTAAATCTAATTTATGTGAGACTTAGTTACTATTTTTTTTTCCTTTTCCTTTCCCTCACCCCCTCCCTCCTTCTCTCTTTGTCTGCTCTCCCCTTCTCCCATGCTGCATCGTGTCATTAATTGTCCTCATATCAAAGCTGAATACATAGGATTCATGCTTCTCCATTCCTGTGTTGCTTCACTAAGAACAATGTGTTCCACTTCCATCCAAGTTAGTACAAATGCTGCAAAAATCTCCATTTTTGATGACAGAATAATATTCCATGGTATACATATACCACAGCTTACCAATCCTTTCCTGGGTTGAAAGACATTTAGGCTGTTTACACATTTTAGCGATTGTAAATTGGGCTGCGATGAACAGCTTAGTACAATTGTCTTTATAATAAAAGTTTTTTTTTCTTCTGGATAGATGCCCAGTAGTGGGATTGTAGGATCAAATGGGCGTGTCTAGGTTGAGTTCTTTGAGGTTTCTCCATACTTCCTTCCCAAAATGTTGTATTTATTTGCAGTGGCAGCAGTGTAAAAGTATTCCTTTCTCTCCACATCCACACGAGCATCTGCAGTTTTGAGATTTTTGTGATCTAGGCCATTCTCGCTGGGATTAGATGATATCTCTGAGTGGTTTTTAATTTGCATTTCTCTAATAATTAGGGATGATGACCATTTTTCATGTGTTTATTAGCCATTTTTCTGTTGTCTTTAGAGAAGATTCTACTCATTTCTCTTCCCCTTTGATGTATGGGATTGTTGGTTTTTTTCTTGTGGATTAATTGAAGTTCTGTATAGATCCTAGTTATTAAGCTTTTGTCTGATTCAAAAATATGCAAATATCCTTTCCCATTGGGTAGGTTGTCTATTTGCTTTGGTTGTTGTCTCCTTGGCTGTACAGAAACTTTTCAGTTTAATTAAACTCCAGTTATTTATTATTGCTATTGTTGCTATTGCCATGGCAGTCTTCCTCATAAAGTCTTTCCTCAGGCCAATATCTTCTAGTGTTTTTCCGATTCTTTCTTTGAGGATTTTCATCATTGCATGCCTTAAATTTAAGTCCTTTATCTATCTTGAATCAATTTTTGTGAGTGGAGAAAGGTTCAGGCCCAGTTTCAGTCTTTTATATGTGGATACCCAATTCTCCCAGCACCATTTATTGAATAGGGAGTCTTTCCCCCAGTTGATGTTCTTGTTTGGTTTATGAAAGATTAGGTGGCTATAAGTTGTTGGTTTCATGTCCAGATTTTCCATTCAATTCCAAATGTCTATGTCTCTATTTTTGTGCCAGTACCATGCTGTCTTGACTATTATGGCCTTGTAACACAGCCTAAAATCTGGTATGTTGATACCACTGCCTTTTTATTACTAAGAACTGCCTTAGCTATATGGAGTTTTTCTGGTTCCATACAAAACACAGAATCATTTTTTCCAAGTCTTAAAAGTAGGATGTTGGTATTTTAATAGGATAGTGTTGAATCGGTAAATTGCTCTGGGAAGTATAGACATTTTAACAGTGTTGATTCTTCCCAGCCATGAGTATGGTATGTTCTTCCATTTGTTAAAGTTCTCTGCTAATTCCTTTCTTAGGGTTTCATAATTTTCTTTATAGAGGTCCTTCACCTCTTTTGTTAGGTATCTTCCTAAGTATTTCCTTTTCATTGCGCCTGTGGTGAAGGGATTTGTGTCTTTAATTAACTTCTCATCTTGGCTGCTATTGGCATATAGAAAGGCAACTGACTTGTGGACATTGATTTTATATCCTGAGATATTACTGTATTTTTTGATGACTTCCAAGTCTTGTGATTGTGTCTTTAGGGTTCTCTAAGTATAAGATCATACCATCATCAAAAAGGGAGAGTTTGACCTCCTCTGCACCCATTTGGATGCCCTTTATTTTCTTGTCTTGTCAAACTGTATTGGCTAGAACTTCCAGCACTATGTTGAATAGTAATGGTCCTCACAGAGTACAACCTTGTCTGGTTCCAGCTCTAAGAGGGAAATCTTTCAGTTTTACTCCTTTTAGTAAGATATTAGCTGTAGGTTTATCATAGATAGCCTCGATCAGTTTAAGAAATGTGCAAGGTATGCCTATATTCCTCAGTGTTCTAATTAGAAAAGGATGCTAGATTTTATCGAATGCTTTTTCTGCATCTATTGAGAAGATCATATAGTCTTTGGTTTTGCTTCTGTTGATATGGTGAATAACATTTATGGACTTGTGCATATTAAACCAGCGTTGCATCCCTGAGATGAAACCTAGTTGATCATGATGTATGTGGGCTCTGGATTTTTTACATCCAGTGTGAAGGTATCCTGTTCAAAATCATGAAGACATAAATTAATAATATTATGCAAAAAAATGAACATAGGTTTATGATATAACGAATGAGTCATATTTATTCAGTAGTACCCGGTGCACCCCTTATTCCATCACCCCTCATTCCATCACCCCCCCCAAAAATGTTTATTAAGAAACAAATGAAGACCTAGGTGTGCAGTTTCCGCTACTCTGTAGACTGAGACAGGGGATCACTTAAGCCCAGGACTTTGAGGCAGTGATGTAGTAGGAATGCTCCTGTGAGTAGCCACTGCACTCCAGCCTGGGCAACAGGGCAAGACCCTGCCTCTATAAAAGAAAACAAAAAGAAATCATGAAGGTGTTTAATACCAACTCAGGTATCTAGTTGGTGTTGTTGAAAGTCTAGGCAAGCTTCAGGAATATGCTGCTCCAGTTTGGGATGGCAGCAAGTAGGTGGTATTCTTAACCAGCTGAGCTTTTGGAGTTATAAAAGAATAGATATTTTATTCAGTTTCAGCAAGCATTTTCATATTTCCTAGTCTACCAGCTCCATGAACAGAAGTATTTAACTATATATGTCCACTTCAGCACGTGCCTTGGTTTTGAGACAGCAACACTTGGTTGCTTTAGAAAGTGCTATTTTGGGATGGAGTGTAGAGAACAATTAGATATACAGTTTTACACAGGTGTTACATTCTGAAAACCTTTCCTTTTTATTCTTCCTCCTCTCTTTTTTCCTTTTTCTTTCTTTTTTTTTTTTTCCTTATGCTCTTTTCTTTGTTCTTCTTTTTTGGTGAATATATTTGTAATATAATTTGGAATTGAATTAAAGAATTCTGGCCCTGAGAGGAGCAGCATTTGTCAGTGGGAGAAGGTGTGGGTGGGAACAAATGTATTTTTCGAGTCAGAGCCTCACTCAGCACACAGAGCGCGACTCCTACTGTCAGGATGGATACCTGTGAGTATTCTTTCTTCAGGGACAAGCTTTGAACTTAATTTATGGACGTGTTTAGGATGTGATTTTAGAAAATACCTGGTGATATAAGACTAAGAATCAAGGAAAAAGATCAAGTTCTCACAGTCTCTGCCTGCTAATTAATCCTGGTGATTAACCACCTGAGAGAATCCCCTAAGAATAGCTTCATTGGGCAGTGTTTATTTCTATCTTTTTTTCTATCTATCTTTGGCTAATCTCAAACAGGGAAAAATAGAGTATATTTGGAATTGAATATTTTGACAGTTTAGAGACAATAATCAAGGCTATAATTACTCTAGTGATTTTTGCTTTGTGAGCTATAGTTGGAAGAGAAGCAGGCCTGTCTTACTTCTCATTTCCAGCCTTGTTTTCCTTTTCAAATCACTCAGCTTAGGATATCGTTTGATGTATGCACAAAGCTATATAAAAAATTGAGATTTCATAAAAACCCAAAACTCTGAAGGAAACACAATCAATTATAGACAGTGTGCTTTTATATATATATAAAAGTTTTGTGTATCTGCCTAATTACATGTAAAGCATTCTAAAAATGTATAGAACCAAGCATTGTGTTATACTTATTTATATACTCAGATGTCTATATGCATAAGACTCTATATTAATATATTTATTTTAGACCCAAAACAAGTAGTTAAATGTGTTCCTAAAAATGGCAATAGAATCAACTTCATTGTTCAATAATTATGTGATGACCAAATATTTTATTACCCCCAGTCCTTTGATGGAATTTCTTCCAGATCACTCTAGGTATTTTTTTTCTACATTTTATTATATAGAAAACTTTCAAAACTTGGATCCACAGACCAATTTAAAAACCATAAGAATGAATGCTTTATTTTTCATTTACATTATCATTACTATGCTGATGTTTGCTCTCAGAGACCCAGATTGTGTCCTCTAAAGGATCAATTATATTTCCTTTTAAGGGGGCTGTGCTGAGTTTCATCATCCAAAAATCAGTCCACTGCCCACTGCAGTTTCTCACACCTATAATCCTAGCACTCTGGGAGGCCAAGGAGGGTGGATTGCCTGAGCTCACAGTTCTGAAACCAGGCTGAGCAAGAGCAAGACCTCATCTTTTAAAAAAAGAGCTAGGCATTGTAGTGGGCATCTATAGTCCCAGTTACTCAGGAGGCTGAGGCAAGAGGATCACTTGATCCCAAAAGTTTGAGGTTGCCGTGAGCTATGATATCACGATACTCTACCAAGGGCATCAAAGTGAGACTCTGTATTCCCCCGCCTCCTAAAAAAATCAGTCCACTAATTCCTTCCAATCATGCTGTGGTGCAGTAGAAGGATGGAACAAGCTTAGAAATTATCCCCTTAATAGGACATCTGACTTTCAGAAAATATTACCCTTTTCTGGAATTCATTATTTTTATCTATTCAAAGAGGGAATAAAAAAAAAAAAGACTCCTGAACCTTAGTGAATTTATGTAATCCCTCCAGGGAAGTCAAGGGTGCTACTTAGTTTCTTCCCATACATCCTTAGTCCCATAGCCCCCTAAAATAGTACGGTGAGCGGAAGAGGCAGGAAGCAGATAATCTTCATTCCTTCTCTCAATAAAACTTAATCAAGTTCAGCTTCAGTACTAGACACTCAGAATATAGGAATAAAACAAGCAGATATGAACTCTACCTAACAAATCTGTATTCTGAGTACTTCAACTATAGTCAAGAATTGAAAGTCACTTGGCCTGATTTTAGAAATTCTGGAGGTACACACATGGCATACCAGGGCAAAATATCAAACAGATAGGATTAGAGTTATAGCATGGCTAATAAAGAAGAAAATGCCCATGTCTGCCTTATTTTCAGCTTCACTCCCTTTCTAATCTATAGTGCCCATTGCTGATGAAGACGGCATTAGGATTTAGAAATGCTGAGTCTGGCCACATGACAACACAGTTCTCTCTACTTGAAAAAGCTGTTATATTTGGACAAGCCTAGTTTGCAATGAATTTTTAAATGTTAAGTATTTATACAAAATGAATTAGGATACCAGTCAGTATGTCTCATACCTGGCACATAGTAAATAATTAATAAATGCTTATTAAATGAATTCATCACCCAGGCTCACCTCCTCTTCTTTAAGTGCTAACCCACATACCAGAATATAAAGGTGGAAAGAAGGGATTCATATTAATACTTAGACCTTAGCTAGAAAAATTTACTGCATCCTAGATATGCAGACAGTACAGGCAAATTATAAAGCGAAAATGGCTAAGAACTGTGCTCCTTTGCTGGCCACCACTGTGCTACTCATGAGCGTGCCTTGAGTTGAGGAGAGAACAAGGCCATGATAAAATCAGTAAATTCAGTGATGCTCCTCTTTGACAGCCACCAGTTTGTACTGAGCATCTACTATCTCTTGAGTATGTTCTACACTCTGCAAATGAAGAAATAAACATATGCTTTGGACCACCCACTCAATCAAGTTTTTGTACAAATGTAATGCAAAAAATTCTAAGTTCACAATGAGGATAGAACGAAGATGCTATCCCAGAGATTTTTCCTGAGAAGTTAAATGCATTTTGCAAGTCACATCAATATTTACACTATTTATCATCTGAACCACATGTTAGAATACATTAACATTCATTGATTCAAAAAAGGGTGTTCAGTCCCTTTACCTCATTGCTATCTTGGTCCTTACTGTTCTATTTTTAAAAACTGGTCCTGTATACATATAAAGAGAAGGGATCAGTAAGGTGAAATTGCTGCAGAATTTTTTCCTCAACTGTGTGCAATCCTTTTCTCTAGCCGTGTTTCAGTTACCTAGGAAACCTTAGTAAACTAATATTTGATTGGCTGTCATCCTGAACTTATCATGAGAACTTGAGCATAGAATTAGAGTACCATAGCCCTGGATAAGTTGTTCTGAAAATGTAACAATGCTCTCTGTCCTTATTTGCAAGCGTATGCAAACCATACTGAGTGTTAGGTGTCAAAGTGTTTCAGTAACATCTATGCATGGAATTTTGAAGATTCTCCTACCAAACACTCTATAGGAATATGTTCTTAGTACTGAAACCTCAATCTCTTACCACATAGTCAAAATTATTTTCTGTCTCAGATTCTTAATTTAATGGCTATATTTGAGATTTTTAATTGTGACATATGACAGAGCAGTATTACTGTTTGTGAAACTAGAATATTTAATCAGCTTGTGATTGATTACATTGCCATGATATAATTTCCAGTACTGATGCATGCACTCCTTACATAATGTACTTAATAATAATTTTGATATATGCAGTAAATTAAATTTATAAATTGTTTCCACATACATTACCTTAATTGATCCTTTCTGTAACCTGCAAGTAGGATGAGTCCAATTACCTTCATTTAAAAATGAGTTGGTAAAGGACCAGCTACATTAAGCTAATTATTTAAGACTACACAAGTGAAAATTTGCAAAGCTGGAACTTATGTATGTGTTTGCTGCTTATGTTCAGTATTGTTTCCATAAGAACTTTCCACCTCTAATAAAATGGTATGTCCTTCTTGCCTCCAACTCGAAAATATATCCAAAATACATACATATTTTCCTCATGTTCTATAATTTCACTTGAGTCAAGCCACCACCAATTCTTCTATAGACTTCTGCACTAGCTTCTTGAATGGTCTCCTTGATAATAATATTGTTTCTTACAAGTCATTTTCCCCACAATAGCCAAGTACGTTTTTAAAATTTTAATGCAGGCATTTTGAAAGCAAAATTTGAATACTATGAAAGACACAGGTTATAAAATTAAAATTTAGTGGATTTTAATAAATATATACTTCATCAACCACTATTAAAATTGAGATGTAGAATATTTCTACTACTCCAGAAATTTCCCTTCCCTTTCTTTCCAACTCTGCTGCCCAGGCTAGAGTACCATGGCATCAGCCTAACTCACACCAACCTCATACTCTGTGGCTCAAGCATCCTCCGCCTTCAGCCTATTATCCAGAATAATGCTTGGCTTATTTCTCTATTTTAGATAGAGACAGGGTCTTGCCCATGCTGGTCTCAAACTTCTGAGCTCAAGTGATGCTCCCACCTTGGCCTCCTAGAAAGCTAGAATTACAGGTGTGAGCCAACATGTATTATTTTAAACCTCACCCCTCAGAGGCAAACACTGTTTTGGTATTCTTCATATGGATTACCTTTGTCTATTCTTGACTCTTATATAAATAAAATCATGCACTGTGTACTCTTTTCATTTCAGTTTCTTTCCTCAACAAAATATTTTTGAGATTTATCTGTCATTGCATGCATCAGTTTCAATTAAATTAAATGTTATATATTTATTTATTTATTTATTTTGGGACAGAGTCTCATTATGTGTTCCTCAGTAGAGTGCTGTAGCATCACAGCTCACAGCAAGCTCTAACTTTTGGGTTTAAGACATTCTCTTGCCTCAGTGTTCCAAGTAACTGGAACTACAGGTGCCTGCCACGATGCCCAGCTGTTTTGTTGTTGTTGTTGTTGTTGTTGTTGTTGCAGTTGTCACCATTGTTTTAACTGGCCCAGGCAAGGTTTGAACTCGCTAGCCTTGGTGTATGTGGTGGGTGCCCTACCCACTGAGGTATGGGCACTGCCCAGTTATTCTTTTATTTTTAATGTAATGTCATATTCCACTGTGAGCACAGATCAAAATTTGTTTATCCATTATACTTTTTGATTAATTCTTGAACTATTTCCTATTTTTGGTGATAACAAATAAGCCAATGTTGATATATTATTACTAAACTGTATATTTACCTAAACTATATATTTTACCCTAATTTCTTTACACCATAAATGCAGACCTAAATTTGTAATGTTGAAGTAACTTTGCACAGCCAACACTTACAGGGTAGAGCATTATGCTCACCTTCCCCCTAACTTTTTCTTGAGACTGGAATATGTCCTCTTTTTATAATTTCAAAAAATTATACATGTGCATGTGTCTATGGTTTCATGGATCATGTTTGTTGTACTTCAGTTGGTATTATAAGTGTATCTATCATGATAATAGTGTTCATTGTATCCATTTGGTCTATTTTCATATACCCCTCCCATCTTCTTCTCTCCTACTTGATTTCCACTGATTTTCACTTCTCTCTGTCTATATGTGTTAGTTTCAGTTAGCTCCAGTTTCATAGCAAGTACATGTGGTGTTTGTTCTTATCTTGTTTAGTTATTTCACTTAAGATAATGATAATTCCATCCAAATTGGTACAAATGGCCTTAATTCATCCACAGCACACACTATGGAATGCTATTCAAATATGTATATACATATACATATTTTCTTAATCCACTTATGAGTTAATGGTCTCTTTGCTTGACTCCATGTCTTTGCAAATGTGAACTGTGCAATTGAATAAACATACAAGTGCACATGTCTTTTTGATAAAATGACTTATTTTCTTCTGGATAAATACACACTAGTGGGATTGCTGAATCAAATGGTAGGCCTACTTTTAGTTCATTGTGGAAAATTCAAATAGTTTTCCATAGAGGTTGTACTAACTTTTAGTCTCACCAACAGTAAATAAGCATTCTTTTCTCTCTGCATCCATCCCAGCATCTAATATTTCTGCACTTTTTAATAAAAGCATTCTCACTCGGATGAGGTGACTTCTCATTGTGGTTTCAATTTGTGTTTACCTTGTAATCAATGATGGTGAAAATTTTTTCAAATGTTTATTGGCCATTTGGCTATCTTCTTTTGAAAGTTTTAGTTTCTATATTTTGCCACTTTTTATAAGAGTTGTTTCTTTTTTCCTTTTTGATTTGCTTGAGTTTTTTGTAGACCTGCTTTTTAGCCCTGGGTTGGATAGATAGCTTGTGGATAATTTCTCCCATTCTGTAGGTCACCTGTTTGCTTCATTGATTATTTCCTAGGTTGTACAGAAGCTTTTTAATTTGATCAAGTTCCATTTATTTGTTATTATTGTTGCTGTGATTCCCACTGGGCTGTTCTTCATGATTTATTTGCCTAGACCAACAACTAGAAGAGTTTTTCCTACACTTTCTTCTAAAGTTATGACCTGGCAATTAAGCCTTTTATTTATTTTTAATTAGTTTTTGTGAGTGGGGAGAGATTGGATCCTGTTCAGTCCCTGCTTATAGCTATGCAATTTTCCCAGGACCATTTATTGAATAGGGCTTTTTTCCCCTGTAGTGTATATTACTGTTAAAGATCACTTGGCTATTTGTAGATGGTTTAATATCTGGGTTCTCTGTTCTTTTCCATTGGTCTTAAGACTCTATGTTTATGACAGTACCATGCTATTTTAGTTATTATTGTCAAATATAGTATAGCTAGAAATCTAGGAATGTGTTGCCTACAGATTTGTTCCTTTTGGTTAAGATTGCTTTTGCTATTTGACTTCCATGGGGTTCCAAATGAAGTATAAAATTATTTTGTCCATATCTATAATAGATGATGTGGTATTTTCATGAGGATTTCACTGCACCTATAAATCGCTTTGGGTAGTAAGGAAATTTTAAAAATGTTGATTCTATCAATCCATGAACATGGTATGTTTTTCCATTTGTTTGTGTCATCTATGATTTCTTTCCTGGGTGTTTCATAGCTCTCTTTGTAGAGATCTTATACCTCCTTGGTTAAGAATATTCCTAGGCATTTGGTTTTCTTTGTTGCCATTGTGAATGGTAATGAGTCTTTGATTAGATTCTAAGCTTGACTTTTATTGGTGCATAGGAATGCTCCTGGTCTGTGAACACTGATTTTGTAACCTAGGACTTTGCTGAGTTTAATTACTAATTCCAGAAGTCTCTTGGAGGAACATTTTGGATTTTTTAGATATAAAAATATATCATCAGAAACATGTAATAGTCTGACCTCCTTTTTCCCAATTGGGATTCCCCTTGTTTTTTCTCTTGCCTGATTGTTTTGGCTAGGACTTCCAGTACTTTACTGAATAGCAGTGGAGACAGTGAGCATTCTTATTTTGCTCCAGTTCTGAGTGGAAATGCTTTCAACTTTCCCCCATTCAGCATGATGTTGGCTGTAAGTTTGTCATCTATGGCTCTTGTAAT
The DNA here is from genome assembly GCA_963573935.1 of Arctocebus calabarensis. Lineage (NCBI taxonomy): Eukaryota > Metazoa > Chordata > Mammalia > Primates > Lorisidae > Arctocebus > Arctocebus calabarensis. The sequence goes on from CAUYON010092981.1 coordinate 16,989, forward strand.
CTTGAGTTAAGTTCTTTCTATTTCTAAGGTTGTTGAGAATTTTCTCATAAAAGGGTGTTGAATTTTGTCAAGTGTTTTGTCTACCTCAATTGAGATGGTCATATGATCTTTATGTTTGTTTCTGTTCATGTGTTGAACATATTTATTCATTTGTGTATGATGAACTATCTTTGCATTCCTGGGATGAAGCCCACTGAGTCAATGTGGATTATTTTTATTTTTATGTGCTTTGATTTGGTTCACTAGAATTATGTTAGGGATTATAATATCTATATTCATAAGAAATATTGGCCTAGAGGAGGTGCTGGAGGATGGCAGCGGAGACGGTCCCGTAGCCCATCTCTCCCCGGTCACCAGGTGAGAGGGTGGGAGCTCTGGATCTTTCCCCGTGTGAACTCTTGGAGTGGATGGGCAGCTGGTGAGACACAGAGATTGGGAGGATTGGCGTGCTTGAAATATAGTTCTTAACCGTGGAAACTGTTGCAAACAGTTTCCCCCTGCCCGGTGGAGGGGCAGCCGGCCCCTTCCACAGGGAGGACAGCAGGTCCCAACCCATAAGCTCTAAATGGAGAAAATTCCACTGAAGCATGGAACTCAGAGTTTGACGATCAGAAAGGGGTGCTGCTAGGAACCACGGAGACCGGGCAGCCCTGGTGTGAGCCAAGGGGTCTGGACTCTGCCAGACTGACACATTGGAATGTCCAAAATGGCAAGTGCCTTTTCCCCAGATCAATGAGAGAGAGAAAGAATGGGTGACCAGCCAGCGTTACACTAGGCGGGGACCGTGGTGAAGCCTGAGAGGGGCGGAAAGACACTTTGAGCTGTGGAAGTTGGTGAGGAGGGCCCCCGGGCACTTCAGCTGGAGAATAACTGAAGTTCAAGTTTCCACCAACAGCCCCGTGAAGCCCCCTTCCCTCCAGCCTTCATGGTGGCTGGGAGCGGCTGCGAACCACGGCCATAGCAACCGCTGCACCGGGTGCTGCTGCGGTCGCTCCAAAGCCCCCGTACCGCGAATAGTGATGACACTGCTGCAGCCCCCAAGGTAGGCAGCAACCACGTGGCTCCTCCCCTCCAGCCTTCAGGGCCGCTGCAAGCAGCTGCGACCCGCAGCCATAGCAACTGCCGCAGCTTGTGCTGCCACAGTTGCTTGGTAGCTCCGAAGCCACTGCTACCATTAGCCATGGTGCTGCCACCCGGCGAATAGTGATACCACCCCTGCCAACACTGCCACAGCCACCGAGATCTGCAGCTATCGCGAGGCCCCACCCCCACAGTCGCCATGAGTGCCACTCCCCCGCTCCCCTCTCACAGCAGATCGTTGTTGCCAGACTGGACTGCAATTCTATATACATATAAGAATAATAATATTTTTGAGATTGTTTTTTTTTTTTGAATATCCTTTTCTTGGAGGTGCTATCGACAAATAATTCTTTACTTCACTTTCCTTTCTTAGGCTATTTTTATTACCTCCTGTTCTCAACTGAACATTCTTCTTCCTCTCCCATGTTAATTTCTTTGTTCTCTCTCCCCCTCCTCTCCCTCTCTTCTTATAGCTTCTAAGAGTGCTTATATCATATTTGCTAGAGCCTTTTCTTCTTCACGATTCTCAAATATTTTATAAGAAGCATTTTTATTGTAGAATTCTTTTTTTTTTTCTTCTTAGCTGTTGTTCTGTTATTGGCTGTTTGTTTGTTATGTTTTGTTTGTATGTTGATGTTTCTGACTGCAGGTGCACCTGTGGGCTTAGGCGTCTGGTAGCCCTTCTACGAATGTATTAGCCCATTTGCTATTAATGTGATTGGTGTTATAAATGATTTCCTTGCCACCTTGATACTTCAGTTCACCCCCTGCCCAGGATTGGAAGTCTAGAACTCCAACTCATTCACAATCCAGACTGACTGCATTTACAACTGGACTGGAACTCTTGAACTATACAGACTGCAGTCACCACACCAGTACCTAGGTGGAGGGCTGGTCAACCACAATCATAGAAGTCTCCAGTCCAATTTCACTCTCCTGCTCATATAGCTAAAAACTGAAAAACAAACATGGGGCGGAACCAGCGGAAAAACTCTGGCAACATGAATAAACAGAACAGTGCAACTCTCCCCCAAAATGACAAACCATCCAATCCAGACTATACAATTGACAAACAGATAGCGGAGATGTCTGAAATCGAATTTAGAATCTGGATAGCAAACAAGATTAATAAAATGGAAACTAACATGGAGGTAGAGATTATAGGATTAATTCAGAAGATGCCTCAAGAATTCAACCAATTCAAAGACAAAATGACAAAAGACCTCGACACATTGAGACAAGAAGTTGCAACCCTCAAAGAGATGAAAAATACAGTAGAAGCCCACAACAACAGAATAGAGCAAGCTGAAGAAAGGATTTCTGACATCGAGGACAGAGACTTTGAACACTCCCAAATGCTCAAAGAGATAGAGAAATGGAAGGCAAAAAATGGATCATTCTCTCAGAGATCTCTGTGACAACTCAAAGAAAGCCAATATTCGTCTTATAGGGATACCTGAAAGCGACGATCTGGCTTCACATGACACAGAGTCCCTTCTTCTTGAGATTATGAAAGAGAATTTTCCAGATATACCAAGAGACTCTGAAATTCAGATAGCAGATAGTTTCAGAACC
>CAUYON010092982.1:0-26281 GCA_963573935.1 Arctocebus calabarensis
AGACATGAGTAACTTGATTTCCTCCAGCTTTATAGTAGTTGGAGATTTTAATACTCCTTTAGCAGTGTTGGATAGATCCTCCAGTAAGAAGCTAAGTAAAGAAATTTTAGATTTAAACTAACCATTCAACAACTGGATTTAACAGACATCTACAGAACATTTCATCCTAATAAAATTGAGTACACATTCTTCTCATCAGCCCATTGAACATATTCCAAAATTGATCACATCTTAGGTCACAAGTCTAACCTCAGCAAATTTAAAAGAATAGAAATTATTCCTTGAATCTTCTCAGACCACCATGGAATAAAAGTTGAACACAATAATAACAGGAATCTGCATACTCAGACAAAAATATGGAAGCAAAATAACCTTATGCTGAATGATAGATGGGTCATAGACAAGATTAAGAAGGATATCACCAAATTCTTGGAACGAAATGACAATGAAAATACGAATTATCAGAACCTCTGGTATACTGCAAAGGCAGTACTAAAAGGGAAATTTATAACACTGCAAGTCTTCCTCAAGAGAATGGAAAGAGAGGAAGTTAACAACTTAATGGGACACCTCAAGCAACTGGAAAAGGAAGAACATTCCAACCCCAAACCCAGCAGAAGAAAAGAAATAACCAAAATGAGGGCAGAATTAAATGAAATTGAAAACAAAAGAATTATACAACAGATCAATAAATCAAAAAGTTGGTTCTTTGAAAAGATCAATAAAATAGATCAACCTTGGCTAACCTAATCAGGAAAGAAAGACTAAAATTTCTAATTTCATCAATCAGAAATGGTAAAAACAAAATAATAATAGACCCCTTGGAAATTCCAAAAATCCTTAACGAATATTACAAGAAACTTTACTCTCAGAAATATGAAAATCTGAAGGAAATTGACCTATACTTGGATGCACGTCATCTTCCTAAACTTACCCAGAATGAAGTGGAAATGTTGTACAGGCCAATATCAAGTTTGGAAATAGCATCAACTATACAAAATATCCCTAAAAAGAAAAGCCCAGGCCCAGATGGTTTCACATCAGAATTCTACCAAACCTTTAAAGAGGAACTAGTACCTATATTACTCAACCTTTTCCAAAATGTAGAAAAAGATGGAATACTACCCAACACATTCTATGAAGTGAATATCACCTTGATCCCTAAACTAGAAAAAGACCCAATAAGAAAAGAAAACTACAGACCAATATCACTAATGAATATTGATGCAAAAATATTCAATAAGATCCTAACAAACAGACTCCAGCAACACATCAAACAAATTATACACCATGACCAAGTGGGCTTTATCCCAGTATCTCAAGGCTGGTTCAATATACATAAACCCATAAATGTAATTCAGCACATAATCAAATTAAAAAATAAAGACCATATGATTCTCTCAATTGATACAGAAAAAGCTTTTGATAACATCCAGCATCCCTTCATGATCAGAACACTTCAGAAAATTGGAATAGAAGGGACTTTTTTTTTTTTATAATTTTATTGAATCATGATTCTGTATATTGGTGCAATCATAGGGCACAATTCATATACATTCAGAAATGTTTTGATTGTACTGTTACAGATAGCCTTCATGGCATTTTCTTGATCACTATATAAAGACATTGATACTCTACATTTAATAGGTTTCCCCAGTACCTTGCTAAGATGCACTGTAGGTGTGATCCCACCAATTGCCCTCCCTCCACCCATACTCCCCCTCCCCCTCCCCTTTCTTTCCCCTTTCCCTGTATTCCTATGCTATAATTGGGTTTTATGAAAGCTAAAACCCAAAAGTTGGCTTTTAAATCAGTTACTTTTACAACTTTCTCTTGGTATCACTGTAGTTTGTATTTAAATTTCACATAAACAGGAGACAGTAATAGAATATGTTGGGAAGATGAAGGATGCTTTTTAAGTGAGTAGTGTTCTTGGGTATGTTACTTCACCAGGGACAAGAAGAAATGATTTCAGAAAAGAGTTTAAAAATAGATATATCCCAAAAGAATGTAAAGTAATAGAGGGCAATGTGGACGAAAAATGATAGGGGGGAGAAAGAGAAAGAAATATTTCTATTGAAAATAATCACTTTTCTTTTTTTTTTTTTTTTTGACAAAAAGCAAAACTACTTTTATAGAGATATTATTTCCCTGACTTCTCCTGGGATTTCTTTTTCTTTGGGATTGGTAAGGTTGGGGGTGAGATGAATCAAAAGACCCATTAAAAATCTAAACTTGACTTTTCCCCAGAGGTTAGACACTATGTGTTTCCAATTAATGTCTATAATCAAACATTTTAATGTCACTTGTTTCTGAGAAAGTATCAGTCTGTTTGGGTTTCTATAACTAAATACCATAGACTAAGTAGTTTATATGCAACAGGTCTGGAAGTTGAAAAGTTTGAGACCAAATAAGTGGAAGTTCATGGTCTGGTGAGGGGCTGCTTTGTCATTAATAGATGATACCATCTCGCTGTATCCTCCTGGAATAGAATGGGTATCTCAGCTCTCTCAGGCCTCTTTAAATGGATGCTAATTAGTAACATTAGGTCTCTGGACTCGTGACTTAATCACCTTCACTTCTTAATACTATCATCTTGGGGGTTAGTATTTCAGTACAGAAATTGGGGGGGGTACAAACATTCACACCATAGAAGAAAGGCATAGCTACCTGGAAAAATGATTACTACAATAAAATTCAGATAATAATGATTGAAAGGTTTCTTTCTGATTCACCTATATGAAAACTCAGTTATCCCATTCCGAGAGAAATGTTCTAAATTATAGACGCAATGTCTTATGATAACCTTGCAAACATAAATCAGAAAATTAATTTTAAATGCAAACTATCATGTCAAAAATTATGTTTAATATTCCCTATTCTGCATCTAATAAAAGTCTAAATTCATTTTTTCCTTAATTCTTTTTAAGAATAAAATCTATCAATTGGAAATTTAGTGACTAATTGTACTTCAAATAAATTCCTTTATTTAAATTTAATATAGAAAATATTAGTATAAACCAAGTTTGTTTGATATTGTTTGTTTTCCCTAAAGTAGCAATTCTTGACTTTAAAAAATTTTTATGGAAGCCCCCTAAAGAGCCTATTAAACGAATATATTTTAAGGAGACTTAGTATCTATTATTGTACCATATGTGTATCTATGTTCTGTGCACAAAAAGAACAGTACAAAGGTTGCACTTTTTAATTCAATACATGGTTATAAGCAACTGGAAAATGAAAGTAGAGATATTACCACAGATGCCTCAGAAATAAAAAGCATCATAAGGGACTGTTATGAACAATTATATGCCAACAAATTGGACAACCAAGAGGAAATGAATAAATTCCTAGAAAAATATAACCTATCAAGATTGAATCAAGAAGAAATACAAAGCTGGTATAAAACCAATAGCAAATAAAGAGATTGACAAAGTAATTAAAAGCCTTCCAACAAAGAAAATCCCAGGACCAGATGGCTTCACAGATGAATTCTATAAAACATTCAAAGAAAAGTTATTTCCAATACTTGTTAAACTATTCAAAAAAAATTAACTAAAGGAAATACCTCCTAACAGATTTTATACAGCTCAACAACATCCTCATATCTTAACCAGACAAAGATACCACAAGAAAAGTAGTGTGCAGGCCCATACTCTGGTGAACATTCATGCAAGAATCCTGAATAAAATGTCATTGAGTCAAATTCAGCAACATGTCCAAAAGATTGTATATCATACCCAGGTAGGATTCATCTCTGGTATCCAAGGATGTTATAACGTATATTAATATAAATCAATCAGTCTGCTATATCACATTAATAGAATGAAATATTTAAAGTCCTATGACCATCTCAATTGATAAAATATTTAATGAAGTTTAGCATACACTTTTTTTTTTTTGAGACAGAATCTTACTTTGTTTCCTTTGGTAGAGTGCTATGGTGTCATAGCTCACAGCAACCTCAAACTCTTGGGCCCTAGTGATTCTCTTGCCTCAGCCTCCTGAGTAGGTGGGACTACAGACACCCACCACAACGTTCAGCTATTTTTTAGAGCCCGGGTCCTGCTCTGGCTCAGGTTGGTCTTGAACTGGTGAGCTCAGGCAATCCCCCTGCCTAGGCCTCCCAGAGTGCTAGGATTGAAGGCGTGAGCCACCATGCCCAGCCCAGGATACTTTCTTGATAAAACTTTAAAGAATTTAAGTATAGAAGAAAAATTTCTCAATATAATCAAGGTCATTTATGAAAAACCTATAGTCAGTGTCACAATCAACAGAAACAAATCAAAGCTTTCCATTAAGATCCTATATAAGGCAGAGATCCCTCACCCTCACCACTCTTATTCAAAATAAAGGGCACCAGAATCAGAAAGGAAGAAGTAAAATTATCTCTATTTTCAGATGACATAATTCTATGTATCTATATTCTATCTAAAGTCTATATATTTATATTCTATCTAAAGATTCCACAAAAGACTTTAAGGACTAATAAATGAATCCAGTAAAGTTTCAAGACAAAAATAAGTGTACAAGATTCTATAGCATTTCAATATACATTTAATGCCCTAGCTAGAAAAAGAAAAATTAAAAATCCCCTTTATGATAGCATCAGCATCCTACAAAACATTGAGGAAAGAAATTGGAGAGGACCCAAATAAACAGAAAGGTATCCTGTATTCATGAATGCTAAACATTAATATTATTTCAATTTCCATATTACCCATGCGGATTTAAAGTAACTTCTGTCTACATTCCATTAATATTCCTCACACAAATAGAAGAAGAAGTTCTAAAATTCATAGAAACCCACAAAACCCTGAGAGCCAAAATGATACTAAAAAAGAAAAAGGTGGAAGCATCATGTATTTTCAACAAAATTATGTCACAAAGCTTTTGCAATCAAAACAGTAATATACTTCCATGAAACAGAAATATAGACAAATGGGACTGAAAAAAAAAGAGAGAAAACCAAGTATACATAGTCAATTAATTTTTGGCAAGGGTTTCAAGAAAATAAAAATAAAATGATTAGTCACTTCAATAAACAACTTGGAAAACTGCATTTCCAATGCTAAAAGATAAAATTGGTCCTTTGTCTCATGCCATGCACAAAAATTAACTCAAAATGGATAAGAGACCTGAGTGTAAGATCTGAAGTCATAAAACTCCCAGAACAGAACTTAGGAGAAAAGCTCCTCAACATTTGTTCTGGCGTAGATTTATTGGAAATCACAACAAAATTCAGGCTTTAAAAGCAAAATTAATTAAATGGGACTATATCAAGTCTAAAAGTTTCTGCACAGTAAAAGAAACAATCAACAAAGTAAAAAGTAACCAATGGACTGAAAAATATGAAAATTGCATGCTTGATAAGAGATCATTATCTTTACCTTATAAAGAACAGCTAAAGTTCAATAACAGAAAAATCACTCAATTAAAAAGTGGGCAAATAACTTGAGTGGCTATTTCCCCAAAGAAGGCAGAAAAATGGCCAATGGGTATAATGAAAATGTACCCCAAATCTCTAATTATAAAGAAAATTAAAATTTAAACCACTATGTGCTAGCACCTCATACACTTAAGGAAGGCTATTACCAAAAAACAAGAAATAAATGCTGGAGAGGATGTGGAGAAAAGGGAACCCTAATACAATGCTAATAGAAATGTAGATTGGTACAACCACAGCTATGGAAATCAGAATGAAAGTTCCTACAGGTGCAAATTATTATTGCTTTAAATAATGCCAACTATTCTGTGGCCATATGGCACAGAAATTCCTCTTCCAGCCATACACCAAAAGAACGTGAAATCACTACCTGGTAAAGATTTCTGTACCCCCCACATCCATTTCAGCTTTACTCATGATAGCTAAAATAGGGAAACATTCTAAATGCCCACTAACAGGTGAATGGATGTAAAAACTGCTCAGCTTTTAAAAACTAGGACATCTTGCCATTTGCCACAACAGGGATGGATCTGGAGGATATTGTGCTAAGCAAAATAAGCCAGAAATGGAAATAAAAATATAGCATGATCTCACTTATATGTAGAATATTTTAAAAAGTAATTTAAAATCACAGAGATGATGAGATAGTAGTTACTCCAAGAGGCAGAGAGCAAATAAGAAGATGTTGCTTGAAGGATACCAAATAGTAGGTGTGTAGCATGAACGAGGCTAGAGAACTAAGGTATAATATTGGAAACAAAGTTAATAAGACTGTATTTTATTACAAATTTGTTAAGTAAATATACTTTAAATACTCTTTTAAAAACGTACCATTGTGGGATGATAGATATGTTAATCCTCTTTTCTATAGTAACCATTTTACCATTTACACGTGTCCGGTGACATCATATCATAACCTCAAACATAGGCACATAGGCAATAAAATATTTTGTTAATAAAAGAATGACTGGAGTGATATTAAAAATGACAAAATAAAATTTCAGACTAAAAGTAAAATTAAAATAGAAAAACTGGTAATGTAAAGCAATATTATAACTGAATTTGCTATATAATTTAAATGTAATTTATTCACATATGTAATTTGGAATGTATAAAATTACATGTGGAAGTTAGTGATTTATAGGAACATACAATAGTAGCAATGCAATTAACTTATAAAAGTTATCCAAAATTATTGTTATAGGAAAAATAAAACAATTAGATTCTTTAAAATTCTTTCAACTTTTGCTTGCAAGGAGAAAATAATATGTAACTTAGGTCCAAATTATTTCTTCAGATATTGTCAACATATTTTCTTACTTAGTACTTGATACAATTAATAATGGATTAAATGAACATTACATAGTTAAACAATACGAGTCAAAACTATTTTTAATGTGCAAAGTCCAAGTCATCTACAAAAACATTGATCAGGACGGCACCTGTGACTCAAAGGAGTAGGGCGCTGGTCTCATATGCTGCAGGTGGGTTCAAACCCAGCCCGGGCCAGAAACTGCAAAAACAAAAAACATTGATCATGATATAAGTGAAGAAAATCCCCAATACAGCTATTGGTAGCCAATTTGCGTGTACAGACCTCCTCTCCATCCCCCCTTGCACAGACGTACAAACACAGTAACATATCTTTTGTGATACCCCCTGAAATCAAACAAGACTAATTAAATTTTAACCAGTACAATTGTCTTGGTACAGTTCAGCATTGGAAGTCACAAATTATTATTTTTGCTCCCCACCCCCAAAATTTTATTTTCTTCACTTTGATGCTACATTGCTCCCATTAAAAATACAAGAGTGATAAGATTATTTTCATGTGTCAAAATTATCTTGTTCAATGGTCTTTTCACATGGTGGAAAATGAGAAGTATGTCATAGAATATTTTTCACTTGATTATAAAATTATAAATTAAAACTTTCAGACCCAAAATAGTGTGTGATATGGAGGTGACTGTTTTATTTCTCTATACTGTTCTATTATATATTTCTTAAATTTCTACTAAAAATTTTAACTAAAAATTAAAATAGCATTAATGTTTTGTTAATAATTTAGCTTGTTTGCTAAAAAGTTAATTTTTGCTTATAAAGTAATTTTCTAAACCTCTCTATATCAACTCAGATTTAAATAATTACATCTCTCTTCAATTAAATAAATACTTGAAACTGTGTTTTCATTCTAGAAAAGAGGGGATAATTCAGAATGAAAGCAGTATATTTTTCTGAATGCTAGAGAGACAGCAAATCTGTGTTTGTAGGGGAATAAGCATTTTTCCAGAGAACTATCTCTTTACCATTTGCATGTCTTCTTTTCGGATCTTTTGTTCTTTTTTCAATCAGATTTGTTGTTGTTGTTTGTTTTTTGTTGTTGTTTTGCTATTGTGTGAGTTCCCTATACATTCTGGTTATGAATACCTTGTTGGATAGTTAGTTTGCAAACATTTTTGCCATTTTGTAGGTACTTTTCACTATGTTGGCTGTTTTTATAGCTGTGCAGAATCTGTATTGTTTGATATAGTCTCATTTGTCCGTTGCCTGTGCTTTTGAGGTCTTATTCAAAAAAACTTAGCCAAGATCAATGTCCTGTTTTATTTCCAATTTTTTTCTAGCTGTTTTATAGTTTTGAGTCTCATATTCAATTTTTAATCTATTTCTTTTTTTTATTAAATCATAGCTGAAGTCTATGTTAAACTGCTTGATGAAAATTTTTAATCCACTTCAATGGATTTTGTATTTAATCAGAGATAGGAATGTAGTTTTGTTCTTCTGCTTATGGATACCTAGTTTTCCCAGCCACAGTTACTGAAAAGACTGACCTTTTTCCAATGCAAAACAATAAAAAATTTTTAATCACCAGGTCTGAGTTACAGTAATGCTTATTGCCATTATCTTCATGCCACCAGAAAGAGAGAATAGTCCCATGCACAATAAGGAAGGTATCTGGTGTGATGTTTGTGTGTGTGTGTGTATTTGAGTATGTAATTATAGTTGCCTATCAAAACAATTATTCAGAATGTAATTCTTTGGGCTACATAGGGAGTTTGAGTTAAAGAAGAAATAGGGCACAGAGTTATGCAAACTTGGACCATTTTAACCACACTATGAACTAAAATGCATAAGTAAATAAGCATTCTCTTATTCAACACATTACTTGTAAAAGTACTTCACAGTACCTCATACATAAATTAACATTTCTCACCAACATTTTTGTGGATATCAGAAAGTATGAGAGCAAAGATGTTTACTTATAATTTCTCAGTTATCTATGGCTTTCACAATTAATGAAGACTGCAGGTCAGTGCCCTGAAGAAGCCTAACTAGGAAAGTGCAGACGGACAAATAGACCGACTAACACAGGGAATCTTACATGTGCTGGGCGTTGTGATCTGAGTTGTGGAAATACCCCAACAAAAGACATTAGAAGAGATGACCTAGGGAAGTTTCCAAAAGAAGTGATCTTTAAAGTAGATTTTTAATGACATGTAGATATATAATAGAGTCATACAGAATTCTTATAGAATATAAGAAGAAGACTTTTAAAATAAGGTAAAACATCTGCTGAGATGTGGGTGCAGGAAATTTTCTTGATTCAATAAGTATATTTAAGTTTGATTGGAATGTAGGGCTCAGTGGGATGAATGAGATCTTATGAGAGAACAGAATGAACAGTAATCACTTAGTCTGTAACAAGTCTAAAGAATATGGTAGTTCACCTAAAACTATGGAGCCTCCTGTAAGTATTGTAATAAGTAAAGTAGCAATTGTCCAGTTTTCATTTTGGTAATTTGGTGGCAATTTGAAGATATCCTGGAGCTACTGAGGTTTTTCGTTTTTATTTTTTCAGTCTTTGGTTCTAATCTCTAGTTCTAGCACTGTATCCTGGTTAAACTAATTTTCAAAGATAACAATTGTAGCATCTCTGTTATATTCAGATAAGTGTTAGACACATACAGGTTTTTTTGAAGATACTGAAAAGTTACAGAAATAAAGCAGAAACTGTGTTAGGGTTTTTAAACATTTATCCCTGAGGGACAGAATGGTAGTCTGTGAGATATGTCAGTTTGACATTTTCTTTTAACTTACATCATTCTCAACCTATGAACTTTGCTATAAGCAGTGGCAAGTGCAGCCTTACTGACATGACAGGTCAAAGGACACCTGTCAGGCTGACCTGAACATGTCAAAAACTATAGAAGTCATGGAAGGGAACCACAGCTGCAAATATGCATACAAACTCTACCAAATATTTGGCTGATTGCTAACCCATGCATGTGCTTGCGAGACATAAGGACGCCAGGATAAAAACTATAAAACAGAAAGCTGAAATTACTAAGTGAATATTAGCTGTTGAGTAACTAAGGGAAGCACAGTTTGAAGTTTGATTTCAGAACACCCAACTCTTTGCTTGAACAAAACCAAATACTCTCTAGAAGAACAGAGCAGAACTCAGAACCAATAAAATGGACAACCATTATATCCAGTGTGCAATATAATTTTATAAAGAAAGAGAATGATGAGACCATAGTCAAGATAAAATCAGTCACTAGGTAATGAACCCACCATAACCAAGGTTTTGCCAGCAGCAGACAAATGCCATTAATGCCATTGGCAATTAATTTTTCAATAACTTAGGAAAATATGAATGAAGGAATAAATGATTATAAATAGAAACTCTGGAAAAAATGAAAACTGTGAAAATGACCAAGTGAAAATATTAGAGTGTAAAAAAATGAAATGAAAAATTCACTTGATGTACTTAATAGCAGATGAAGGGAGGCAGAAAATAAAGTCATTGAATTTGAAATTAAATTATTACACAAAATTACATCTAAAATAAAAGAGGAATAAAGATCAAAGCAAAAATAAAAGCTCTCACTGATAACTGGGAAAATATCCATCATCAAAAACCCTTGTAGGCCAGGCATGGTGGCTCATGCCTGTAACCCTCGCACTCTGGGAGGCTGAGGCTGGTATATGGCCTGAGCTTACAGGTTCAAGAGGAGCCTGAGCTAGAGCGAGACCTTGTCTCTAAAAACAACTCGGCTTTCTGGCAGGCACCTGTAGTCCCAGCTACTTGAAAGGCTGAAGCAAGAGAATCACTTGAGCCCAAGAGTTTGAGGTTATTGTGAGCTTGACACCATGGCACTCTACCAAGGGTGACAAAGTGAGCTTCTGTCTCTAAATAATAATAATAATAATACTTTTAATTGGAGAATAGGAAGAAAAGAGACAGTAAATGGACAGACTGAAATATTTTCATGATTAGTAGCAAAAAAATCCCCAAATTGATACAAACTTTAAACTTACATATTTAACAAATGTAATAAGCCCAAAGAGAGATACAAATGATACCAATGAATTCCACATAGGCAAATTGTAATCATATAGCCAAAATCTAAAGATGAAAAGAAAAGCTTTGAAAGTAATCAAAGAAAAGTGTCATATTACATTCAGATTAACTACATGATTTTTGACTCATCAGAAAGAATAGAAAGAAAAAGACAATGAGATTGCACCTTAAAAGCAGAGAGATATTTACATGTACATTAAAGCAGAAGAAAATATTTAGGCAAAATTATCCTTTGAAAATAGAAAATAGTGTTCTTCTACAGGCCATAGGGACAAGATGTCCCCTCTTGCTGTAGACAATGAAAAGAAATAAGCAAAAATAAAAACAAAAATTCCAGCATTTATGCATTAGAAAACTGAAAATGAATAAATAAATAAATAAAAAAGAATGTTCCCGAGGAAGGGAAACAAAGGAAATCAACCCTACAATTGCTCTCTCTCCCTATCTATAGAGTTTTCTGGCTGTAGCATAGACAAGGAATTCAAGGAAATTCTGGAAGTCTGAAGTTGAAATGATAAAGCTGAGTTTTCTTGGAGATCAAGGTAGCTAAAATTTAGGAATAAAGGAAGCTTCTGAGAAAGAAAGAGACTTACATGAAGAGAGAGAGATCTGGAGATCTGCAAATCACTTCCCAAAATGTTGAGCTAAGTATTGACCACTGCACATGTGAGAAATTGTGGCTATGATAATGATCTTGGTGATATTACCAAGGGTGGCGGGGGGAGGTTGAGGGAAATCGCCAGAATGAAACAGAAGCAAAAGAAATCTCAATATTCACACAGGATAGATCAATTCATGTACTCACTGTATAGCTTAGGAAAAACAAAAAACACAAATCGCACGATGTAGGGAATAAGACAGAATAAACAGAAGAACATTATTTCACTAGTTACACAAAATAAACCTAAAGACTGATATATTCCTCTCTCTATATATATATAAAAAACTTTAAAGAAAGTCTTAAAAAAATCAAATTGTTCCTCAGTAATTTAATTCTTCTAAGATAAAATGCAACAATATATACAGGATAAAAGAGTATCCAGTTCACAAATTAAAACACACAAAATCTGACATCCAATCAAAAATTATAAGGCATACAAAGAAATAGGAAAAAGTAACCCATAACAAGAGGAAAAAACAATATGAACATATGCATATATAACACAGTTACTAGAATCAGTAAAAACATTAAAACAGCCTCATATACATTTACATATATTAAAGAAAACCGAGGCAATCACATTCCTATTAAACAAATATATGAAAGCCATAAATAGATAAATATTAAATTTAAAATCAAGAAAAAAGTATAGTGTTTAAGATGAAATATACAATGAATGAGGTAAACAACAGTTAAAACATGGGAGAAAAACAATCAGTGAGAGGTAACTTGAGGCAGAGATAGAAACTATCTAAATGAAAAGAGACCAAAAACTATAAACGACAAACAAACAAACAAAAAATGAAAAAGACTTGATGTAGCAAGAACTTTAAGACGTCTCAGGTACTAAAGTCATTAGAATCCCAAAAAGAGATGAGAAAAAGAAAGAAATTATATTTGTATAAATTATGGCCAAACATAATTAATATACATATAAATATGTACATACATATACATAGATACATACATTAATATACATATAAATATGGACAAACATAATAGTATGGCCAAACATATAGTTTCGGGAAGCTAAATGAACCTAAACAAAACAAACAATAACAAAACAATACTAAGATCATCATATGCAAATTGCTCAAAACCCACTACAGCAGTGGTTCTCAACCTGTGGGTCACGACCCTTTTGTAACAATGAAAATACAAATGGAACACATTATTCTTAGTAAAGCATCACAAGAATGGAGAAGCATGAGTCCTATGTACTCAATTTTTATTTGAGGACAATTAATGACATGCTGTGGGGGGACATGGGGAGCAAAGAGAGAAAGAAGGAGGGAGGGGTGGAGAAAGGAAGAGCAGAGAGAGGGAAGGAGTGAGGGAGTGGGGTCTTGGTGTGTGCCACAGCTTTAGGGGGCAAAACACAATTTTAAGAGGGTCTTTACCTAACAAACGCAATCAGTGTAACCTGGTTTCTTGTACCCTCAATGAATCCCCAACAATACATTTAAAAAAAAAAGAAAGAAAGAAAATACATCCTGCATATCAGACATTTACATTATGATTCATAACAGTAGCAAAATTACAGTTATGAAGTTGCAACAAAAATAATTTTATGGTTGGGGGTCACCACAATATGGGAACTGTATTAAAGGGTCATGGCATTGGGAGGTATTAGGTTGAGAAGCACTGCACTACAGGGAGAAATCCTTAAAAATGGTCAGGACATTTAAGACACATTATGTTCAGGTGACAACAGATAAGAATTACTACAAAGTTCACATGGAAACAAGTGTATAAGAAGAAACTAAAACATTATATCTTATATAAAGTACCAAAAAGAAATAAATAGAATTTATACCCAGAAATCACATGTTGCAAGCATGAAGAAAAATGACATTTTCAGATATTTTAAAAAGCTGTAAAAATCATTAGCAGTGTGCTTACACAATAAGAATGCTTAAGGAAATTTCTTGTAGGAAAAAAGAATGACAGCAAATGTAAAGGTGAAATGCCTATCTAGAAGTGATAAAGTGTTTCAGAGCAAAGAATATTTACAGATAAAAGAGGACCATTTCATATTAATAGATTAATTTATCAAGAGGATTTGATTTTTACATTATCAATAACAGAATTTCAAAAACATTAAACAAATAATTGCAAAAATAAATTGAGAAATTGAAATTCATAACCACAGATTACAATGCCTCTATCCAAATGCTTATTAAAATTTATAGACAGAAAATTAGGGAAAATCACAGAATTCTCGAACCATCAAAACTCTTGATCTAATTGACTTTTATAACACTAAATGCAACAGAAGAACAGACATTGATGTTATGTTCAATGCATCAAACTGATCATATGATGGTAACAAATTCCTAATATAACTTATATTTTCAGATAATACAAGTTATGTACCTTGACCACATTGGTCTTTTTGGAATTCAAAAGCAACTCTATAAAATTTAATTTTGGAAATACACATGTATATATATATATATATATATATGTACATGTATATACATGTGTATATATATGTATATACATACATAAATATATGCACACATGTACATGTGTACATATACATTTATTTCTATATATATATAAATGGTTGGAAAATATACATATATATAAATTTTTGAAAATACTATAATTTTCTTTTATATATGTACACTTGTAATTAATTATTTTAGTAACCAAAATATCAAAATGGAAATTTAAAAAAGTAGTTTGGTTTAAATCCTAAATAAAATAATAGATTAAAGTTAAAAAGTTAAAAGTTGAACAATACTTTGAAAAGAATTTGTATCTATAAAGTCTTAATGTAAATTATCTAAGTTTTATCTTAAAAATTTAGATATGTGATTATATAATATGAAATATAGAAAAGAAGAAAAATGAAACATAATACAATTTATTTGAAAATGTTATTATAGTTGGAAATTCATTTAAAAGAATTAACAGAGAGCTGAAGAGAGAAATTTATTAAATGATACAACATTTAGGCCAGAGAAGAAGAATAAATCCCAGGGATCTGTAGCACTTTAGGATGACTATAGTTAACAGTAATATATTATATAGTTTCAAATATCTAGAAAGAGGGTATTGAATGTTTCCAGCACAAAGAAATGGTAAAGGCCTAAAATTATGGATATGCTAATGATCTTGATGAGATTACTATACATTGTATATATTGAAACATCACTAATTACTCCATTGAATAAGTACATTTAATAAATATCAATTAAAATTTCAATTGAATTTTAAAAATTGAAAAAAAACTTAAGGAAATTGAGACATGCCAGAGAGGAAGAATACACAGGACATCAAAATTACAGATTTGAAAAATACTTGCTAACAGAATATACAATGAACTCTCATAAAAACAAAAAGACGAAAACATTCTACACTTAACAAAGATACATGATCTAATAAATTATAAAATCATTAGTCGATGGGGAATTACAAATTCACATCATATTGTTTAGCATTGTATACCCTTTAGAAGTCTAAAAATTACAAATATTCATCAAATGTTAGAGAGTACGTAGAACAACAGGACTTTCTCATAGATTGCTAATGGGAATGTGAAGTTACACGAGCACTTTGGTAAACATTTTAGAAGTTCTTTAAACACTGAATTATGTTCATATGCTTTGACCTAGTGATGGAATGTATATGTACTTACCCAAGAAAGATGAAAATAATCATTTTATTTATGATGAAAACAACTAAAAATTCCTCTGTAGGAGAATGAATGGATACACTCTGGCATATTCACAAAAGAGAACACAACTAGTAATAAAGAATAAAAAGGACTGATAAATGAAATAATACGAACAAATTTTGTAGATATGTTGCTCAGCCAAAGAAGCCATTCTCCAAAGGGTATATTATAGGATTCCATTTATATAAATTTGTAGAGTAGGCAAAATATTGATGCTTGATTGTTAGATTGGTTGATAGGTAGATAGATGTCACTGTAGTCGTTTCCTCTGAAAAGTGAACAAAGTTACATGGCGAATTTTCTGGCTTAATAACTTCAAAGGATGTGGGAAAAAAAGGTATATGCATTAATTAAAATTACAATATTAAGATTCATGCATTTCAAGTGATGGAATATAGATAGTTAAGGACGCTAGTTGATAAAGCATAGTGATTTTTAAATACATAAATGAGAATTGGTAAGAAATAAAAAGGACTAACAAGGAGGCGTTTTGTGACTTAACAAGTTTTGGCTGGAATATATGAGTTGATAATTGTATCTTCCTCCAATATTAAAATTAGACTGTCCAAGATATTGTTGATGTGTAAGAAAAATATCCCTACATTGGATACAGTGAACTTAAAAATTCCTTTTAAATGTCTCTGTAGAAGTGTCCAGTGAACTTTGGCTACATAATTTATCTTCTGTTTTAAGAGGACCACACACACACACACACACACACACACACGCATACTAGGTTTACCAATGAGTCAACATGAAAGTGCACATTTTGTGGTTAAATCTACAAATTTAGTTATAAAAGCTTGATATTTTTCAACCAGCATGACAGTAATTGACCCGCATGTAACGAATTTTAAATTCTACTTGGTAATTGTAAGCAGGTGAAGCAATACAGCTATTTAGTGTACAGAATTAGAAGAAAAGTAGATCTCTATTAAAACTTGAATTCTTTTTAAATTATGGGATTATTTAAACTCCAAACAGTTGAAACTTAATGTTTTAGTTCTCAGGCATAATTTAGATGAACATTATATACTTATGAATTCATATTTGTCATTTTTATACAAGAAATCAGATTTAAGTTATTCTAAAATTGATCATTAACATCACATTCATTTAGCATCACACTGCTTGGATCTATTTTTGTATTTATAAACCTAATGCTGAATTTTCAAACTATTTAAATTCTATTTCCACATGCAGAAATGTCATTTTCATTTAATTTGATGTACTTACTCTTTGTTGTTTTAGAAACACACTGAAAATGTAGTTCTATTTGCCTGATGCTATGCAATAAATTCACATTTTATTTAAAATTCCCATAGACTTAAAATAAATATTCTATAAATCCACTTAACTGCCTCTGGGAAAGGTGCTTTGCAAAGCAAAGGATTCCTTGTCAAATATTGTTGTAAAACAGGAGCTTTTGTTATTTTACATGCCTCTAAGGAATGCTATCTATAGGCTAACAGAAGGAATAAAAAGTGCCAAATAGCACCCAACAGAAGTGACGTAATATTCAAGAGCAGCACTTCAACTTGAAAAAAAAAAAAAAATATATATATATATATATATATAACCACTGTAGTAACCGACCTAGCAAGAAGTCCCCTAAAGGCACCAAACTGTTTAAGCCTGAGTCTCTGTCCATCTCAAACCCCCTTTTTGGTTTATTCTGAGAACAGGTTTCTGACAAGGAAGTTCTCCGAGTTCCCTGATCCCTAGCAATGGTGGCAATGTTTAAACACAATGATGAGAAACTTACCTCAACTCCCCTAGCCAGCTAAACAATGGGAAAAACTTACTCAAGCAAAGTTTCCAAGCTACTGGGCTATCCAAGTTGTGCCCATGGTTACTGAGTTACCCCGCTGAGCCACCACGCAGCAACCCCTTGAGCCAACTACCTGACTGTGACCCCGCCCTGTAACCAGCCACGTTCTGCTTTTGTACATGCTTGCTTTGCCACATCACCACAAAAGGGGTATAAAATCAGCCTGTACGAAACTGAGGGGCCGTTTGCCCTTTGGACAGTGGTCGTCTGTACAGATGTAATAAATGACCACCTGATTTGGGTCATCTGCCTTTTTGCAGCGCCCCTTCCCTCCCTCCACAGGAGTAAATAAAATCACCTCTGATTTGTACCCAAAGTTGTATTCTTTTTGGGTGACCTCAGTTACAACACCAGAAGCACAAATATAGGGTGAAGAAAATTTATACCAGCTACTTTGCATGAGTGAATGTTTTTGTTTACACAAAATTCATATCTAAAACCCTAATCTATAAAAAAAACCCTAAACATACTGTTACTATGTGATCCAGCAATCATGCTCACTTGGCATTTACCCAAAGAAATGGACACCTGACCCCCACACAAAATCCTGCCCATCGATGTTTGTAGCAGCTTTAGTCATAATACAAAACATAGATGGACAATATGCCCTTCAGTAGGTGAATGGTTAAATAAAATGGGGCACAACCAGAAAATGGAACATAATTCAGTGTTAAAAAGGATGGAGTTACCAAGCTATGGAAACTTCAATGCATATTGCTAAGTGAAGGATGCCAATTTGAAAAGGCTGCATGCTATGGGAAAATCTATGGAGACTGTAAAAGGATCAGTGATTTCCAGGGGTTGAGGGAAGCAGGGGAGAAGACGTACAGCACAGATTTTTAAGGCCATGGAACTATTCTGTATAACAGCTCCATCGTTTTTGGCACCAGTGACAGGTTTCATGGGAGACAATTTTTCCATGGATAGGAGGTAGAGAGGATGGTTTGGGGATGATTCAAGTACATAACATTTATGACGCACTTTATTTCTATTAATATTATATTGTAATCTATTATATTACATATGAAATAATTATACAGCGCACTGTAATGCAGAAGCACTGGCAGCACTGGGATTATTTTTCTGCAAGCACATGGTCCCAGCACTGCCTCAGCTCCACCTCAGATCATCAGATTGTCCTAAAGAGCGGGCAGCCAGATCTCTCGCACGTGCAGTTTACAGTAGCTGTTTGAACTCCTCTGAGAATTCTTTTTTTAATTATCTTTATCATTAAATCATAGCTATGTACAATAGTGTAATCAAGGGGTACAATGTGCTAGTTTCATATACAATCTTAACTATTTTCATCAACCTGATTAACATAGCCTTCCTGGCAATTTCTCCATTATTATATGAAGACATTTGTATTCTGCATTTAGCAAGGTTCGCCTTTACCCTTCTAAGATGCACCGTAGGTGTGGCCCCACCAATTACCCTCCCTCCACCCCAACCTCCCCTCTCCCCTCCCTACCCTTGCCCCTTTCTCCATATTCTTGTGTTATAGTTGGGTTATACCCTTCATACGACAGCTATAAATCAGCTTCATACTAGGGCTGAGTACATTAGATACTTTTTCTTCCATTCTTGAGATACTTTGCTAAGAAGAATATGTTCCAGATCCGTGTAAACATGAAAGTCTCCATCTTTCTTTAAGGCTGCATAATATTCCATGGTATACATGTACCACAATTTATTAATCCATTCGTGAATCGATGGGCACTTAGGTTTCTTCCATGACTTAGCAGTTATGAAATGGGCTGCAATGAACATTCTGGTACCTTATTTTTGTTCAGAAACATGTAAAAGTAAAATGTCTACTTGCTGGGACACGTTGTGTGGCCAGGCTCTGCTGGATATTCCATTGATAGTTAGGGTCGAGGAGGATTTGTGGGGCTTTTTGATGGATTTGGGTAGGCAACGATTAAAAGGAAAATGGGTCCTCTGGACTGACAACTGCAGTGGAATTATTGGCGCCAGTGGTTCTAAACATGTCGCGACCCACGGGAACTATATTAAAGGGTTGCGGCATTAGGAAGGTTGAGAACCACTGATCGAGGCACTGAGATGTGTGAACTTTCTCTTTCTTGTTGAAAGAGGCAGCCCATAGATTCTGAGTGCTGCCCTCCATGGTGGCCCTGAGTGAAGCATGGGACTGCAGATTTACTGCCCCATACCGCTTCCTCTTACTGTCACCCCCAACCCTCAGGACGGAATTGCAGTTGGATTTTTCTGATTCTTGGGTGGCACGTACAAGGATAGAATCAACTCTTGGCTTTTGGTCATCAGCATCTCCTGGACAGAACACGGAGAAGCCCTTGCTGCTGATTCCAGTCACGGTGCCCAACCACCAGTTCTGTGAGACACCAAGACCCTTCCGGCAAATTCTTTTTTGGCTCGAGTCACCCAGAGCTTATTTCTATGGTCACTTCCCCAAATCCCCACTTAATGAGAGCTTTCTGTATGATTTTATCATACAGCACCTAGAAATCCTGCCACCAAAATTCTCCTCCTTGGTAACTGGCAAGTGCTGGCTCTGAGTCCACCACTGCTAACTCATCCCTCTCTCTGGTGTCTCCGGCTCCCTGTGGTTCTCTTTGAAATGCCTGTGTTCCGGGCGGCACCTGTGGCTCAGTGAGTAGGGCGCTGACCTCATAAACCAGAGGTGGTGGGGTCAAACCCAGCCCTGGCCAAAAACTGAAAAAAAAAACAGACTTGAGCATGACTGTGTTGCTTGTGAACACCAAGGTCCCTCTTCTTCCTTCTTATTCAAGGCCTTGCTCAAAAAGGTGCTGTGCCATAAGTTCACTTCTCCTGAATGCTTTAAGAAACTCAAACTAGAACTTGCAAAGAGTTCTTCTTCTTCATCTTTGCCCCACCATTTGGCTTCTCTGGGTGATTCTTCAGCACTTGTCCAGGCAACAGACAAGTGCTGGGATTTCAGTGACTCAGCACAGCCAAGTTGTGTTTACCACACACATCAAAGTGCGGTGCAGGTCATCCTGGGGTCTCCTCCAGGCAGTTCCTCAGGGTTCAACTCAGCCATACTGTGTGACCTTCCAGCCTAGATCGTCCCATCAGAGACAGAGAAGACAGAGAACTGCCACACTGGTTCTTCCCTGCCTCAGCCCGGAAGAGACACACCGCATTTAAATTCACATTGTATTGGCTGCAAGGGGTCTAGGACATGGACTCTTCCTTGTAGCTCAGGAAAGAGAGGAGATCCAGGTGTGGGTGCACATCAGAATTATCACCCACACTCAGATATCACTGGCCACTTTTACTGAAGCAGTCTCTGCCCTCAGGACTGACCTCAGAAACACCTCTGATTTTATGGCAATAGCGTGTGTTTATACTTAAATGATATATTAATACAACATTGAAAAAAGTGAAAGATGCCATAATGTCGGAGAAATAAAGTATATTTCTCAACTGCCTCCTTTCTTGACTAGACTGCAAACACAGTGACATTTCTCATGGAAGTTGATGCCACTTATTCCCCTGCCACCCCAGAGGAAGATCTGTTTAATAAGTCAGTTACAGCGCTGGGGCCTGCTTAAATCAAATTGCTTTCTTGTTGTAAATGCACGTTTTGGAAGAGATTCTCTATCTCATATTAGAAACAAATTGATGGATAAGTAAAGTTTGTCTCCTGCCCCCTAGCTTGCACTAGGGATGGATTGGAAGTAAATGAGGTGGGATTTGGGTTTCCCTGTAGTGACAGAACCCAGAATTATTGGTCTGTTACCGCAAGCCCACAGAGCTGTTAGCTGTGTCCTCGGGGAAGAAGGAAAATTTGCTCAGCTATCGTTGGAGATGAGCTGCTACTCTCCAGGATTGATCTGCTAAGTGGCTGACTGTTGTGAGTCTGTGTTTCTCTGGTGGTAGCTGCTGGCAGGAACTCAGAGCTACAGTAGGAAGAGGAATGAGGCTTGCTTTTAACTCCAGGTGACTAATGAGGTTAGCACCATTCTCCTCAGTCAAAAAGCCACATGCCTGGACCCTTGTAGGTCATTTTGGCAAAGACAACTTTCCTCTGTATTCTGACCTTTATGTTCTTGGGGTCTCTAAGTACTCCCAGGAAACCCACAAATACCCAAATAAGAGTCCCATTCAAAGGTCATTGCTGTCGTATGACTCTCAGCAGGGGGTAGAAATTTGTTAAACTTTTTAAAGTTTTTTAAAAGATCATTGCTGGATCAGGTCCATCAGGAAATTAAGGGGTCATTTTACTTCCAATTAGGGGGTCATTATGCTCACTCAAAGGCACCAGAGGAATTGCAGAGTCTCACTGGATACCTGAAATTTCCCATTTGCACAAGGGCAGATTGAGATGATATTCCAACTCTTATCAGCTGACCAGTCAGAACAGACCAGAGATGTAACCCTGACCAATCAGAGATGAGCTGGGGGTGATCCCACAGAAAGTCTGCCCTGGGCACAAACTCCAGGGTCTGTTGTGTGGAACAAGCTCTCATGTGGGGTCCTGTACCATGTCCTGATTTCTGACTCCACCTCTCATTCTGTAAGACAGTAAGAAATAAGCTTTACCCAATCTTCCCTAGAGTTTCTTCCCCCTCCACACTTTTGGGGCCACAGTTTCTGGATCTCTTATTGTCCAAGGCCAAGCTATGGCTTGAGAGGGAGTTTGTTTCGTGGTCTTAACAAAAACATGTTGCCCTGAGCCACCCATTGTTCCTGGCTTGTGGTGTCCAAATGTGCAGTTGTCTCTCAGGCCTTGTTTCCAGGGCTGGTGCTGCCAGACACCTGCACCCAAGATCTCAATCGTATTCCCACAGGAAACAGGCCAAGGTCCCTCTTCTTCCTTCTTATTCAAGGCCTTGCTCAAAATGTGCTGTGCCACAAGTTCCCTTCTCCTAAATGCTTTAAGAAACTCAAACTAGAACTTGCAAAGAGTGCTTCTTCTTCATCCTTGCCCCTTACACTTGTCAAGCAACTGCCGAGCACAGTCACCATTGCAAGCACTGGAGTGAGTGCCAGCATCTCATCTGTCAACTCTGAGACATTGCACCAGAGACAAATCTTCCCTTCTTGGAACCCCTGTTTCAAAGAGAGACAGACAGGGCCTCAGAGCTGAAATGAAGTCGTGTCTCCTGCCTGGGTAATCACAGCTATGGGGACCCTTGCAGGGAAGGGGGAAGTCAGGGCTATGAGGATGGGCTCATGTGGGTAGCTGAGGGAACAGCATTCCAGGCAGAAGGAACAGCACACAGAAAGACCATCATGTTCAAGACAGCAGTGAGGCCACAGTGGCCAGAAAACATGACAGAGGAGAAGAAAATCAGGGAGAAAACCGAAGAGGCCCCGGGGATCCAGATCCCACTGGACTTAGACTTCATCTAAATGAGTTGAGAACCAGGAGAAGGGTTGAGCAGAGCAGAGACACGTTCTCATTCAGGTTTTAAAGGGCTCACCCCTTCTGCTGTGGGCGGATTAGACTCTCTCAAATGTGATCCTGCTACACAGTCTAGAGCAGGGGACCTCAAACTACGGCCCATGGGCCACATGCATTGTTGTGAATTGTATTTGTTCCCATTTTTTTTTTACTTCAAAATAAGATATGTGCAGTGTACACAGGAATTTGTTCATAGTTTTTTGTTTTAAACTATAGTCTGGCCCTCCAAGGGTCTGAGGGACAGTGAATTGGCACCTGTTTAAAAAGTTTGAGGACGCCTGGTCTAAGAATGAGCGAGCTCCCAGCACCGTCCTCCTCCACACATCAAAAGGGTTTCTTGTTGGCCTTGGGTGGGGTCCGTGCCAGGAGCAGAGCTGCACAGATCACATACAAGGACTCTTCCCTGTTCCCCTGAGGTGGGAATCGAGACAAGTCAGCCTCACAGCCTCCCATTGATGTGCGCTTGCAAAATCACAAGAGCCGCAGGACCCAACAAAGAACCCCTGTGCTAATCAGGGGTCAGCGATGAGGGGTCACTCATTAAGATGCAGCTCATAAGACAGCCGGTAGACAGAGACGGTGATTAATGCGACACCGTCTAGGAATGTTCGCAGCTCGGAACACTGAGTTCTCGGAGCCACAAGAAACGGCATTCACAGATGACAGCAGGGGACATCTGCCCATGCCCGTAAAAGGAGAGTGCGTGGGGGACCAGGACCCCCAGACAGGACGCCTGGCTGGAGGTCTCATCATGGCCGTGCTTCCCAGCCTCTAACCCAGCAAAAACCCTTATGGAGCAACTATAAGAAATAACACCGGGGAGCAGATTGCATAGCATAAAACAGAGTGCTTGGGTGACTTTGGAGGAAGGAAATTCATAAATCCATGGGATTATTCTATGTCAGCAAAAAGGAGTTAAAGACAGGCGATTCAGCTTGGAGAAAAGTCTTTGTAATTGCCCACTTTTAAAAAGGACCTTGCACGATCCCACTCCCTTATATGCACTTCAGAGAAATGAAAACCTACACCCACACATTGTGCTCAAATGTCCATCACAGAGCTGTGCACAGTTCCAAAGGGTGGGTGCAGCCCCCACGTGCATCAGTGGATAAGCACGTGCACCAGTGTGCTCTGTCCATACAGTGGGATATTATTCAGCCATTAAGAGGAAGTCCTGGGTGGCGCCTGTGGCTCAAAGGAGTAAGGCACTGGCTCCATACTCTAGAGGTGACAGGTTCAAACCAAACCCCGGCCAAAAACTGCAAAAAAAAAAAAATCATGTAAAAGGAAGTCCTGATATGCACTACCATGAGCCTTGGAAAAATGGTGAAAGATACAAAAGGCCTCATATTGCTCAATTCCATTTACACGAAATATCCAGAGTAGACAAATCTGTAGAGAGAGAAAGTAGATGAGTGTGGGGGTGGGACAAGAATGCTAAGGGCTAAGGGGGCTTGGCTGTCAGGAGACTCTTGGGATCCGAATCCAAGACCTTCGGGGCTCAGTTTCTCCCACTGGAGTAACACCAACCTCTCTGTGGTGCAGGCTGCGTATCAACTGAGGCAATAACTCCTGTGAACATTCTGTGCAAAGAGTGAAGATACATTGTTGTGAGCTAAACTCTGTTCCCCCCCAAAAAAAGGTAGCTGAAGTCTTCTTTTGAGACACAGTCTCACTTTGTCACCCGGGCTAGCATGCTATGATGTCAGTCTAGCTCACAGCAACCTCAAACTCCTGAACTCAAGAGATCCTCCTGCCTCAGCCTCCTATGTAAGCTGGGGCTACAGACACCCACCAGCATGCCCAGCTACTTTTTCTATTTTTAGTCGAGATGGGGTCTTGCTCTCTCTCAGAGCTGGTCTTAAAGTCCTGAGCTCAAGCGATCCTCCTGCCTCAGCTTCCCAGAGTGCTAAGGCTACAGAACTGTTCCTCCTGGCCTGGCCAGATGGTTGAAGTCTTAACATTCAGTTAACCAGGAATCTGATCTTATATGGACACAGGGTCTTTGCAGATGTAATTAAGTTGAGATGAGGTCACTAGGGTGGGGCCCAATCCAATGACTGGTGTCCTCATAGAGGGAAATCTGGACGCAGAAACACAGGAAAGACCTCACATGGTGGCAGAAGCAGATCCTGAACTGGTGCATCCCAGCCAAGGAATAGCAAAGATTGTGGCAAATACCCAAGAGGAAGAGGCAGGGAAAGATCCCTAGAGCCTTCGGAGGGAGCACGGCCCTGTAGACACCATGATCTCAGACTTCCAGCCTCCAGAAACATGAGAAAATAAATTTATATTGTTTTGTTTTATGGCACCCAGTTTGGCTTACTTCATTACAGCAGCCCTAGAAAACTCTTAGAGCCATAAACATAAGTTATTATTATTATTATTGCTACTATGCCTGCAGCAGCAGAGGCTTCCTGCCTTGCTTGTGGTGGGTGCCCCACACCTACGAGCCGCCTGCTTATTTCCCCATGCTGGTAAGCTTGTCTCCCTCAGCTCTAAAACAATCGTGCTGTCCTCTGCTGCAGAATGCTGAGCAGAGATGCCTTGTTTTGAGGCATGTGTCCTAATTGGTATTCTGTATTCCATTGTGCTAAGATTTCTAGAAGGAATTGCATAGCTGAGGAATGACAGAGGAGAAAATATGAATGAGAATGACTGCAGTGTGGATGGACCTGCCAATGTGTTGATGGAGAAGGTCTTTTCTCTTGCTACCCACAAATGCTCAGTAGAGAAAGGCTTCCCGTAAGAAGCATCCTCCTCCTCCTGGCTGCTCCTATAGAATCTAAAGCCATCGCACAGGAAATGGTGGGAATGTAAGTGTCCCTGTTAGCATCTCCCTGAGCATCTTTAAAATCAATTCTACCAAAAAATTATACAGAATTCTTAAGAGCTCATTAGGAATGGTATGTTCAGATAGCAGGTCTGGCCTGGTCTGCTCTACCAGGCCTGGCATCTGGAAGCCGGCCAGTAATAATGGTCCCTTGGCTCCCCTGATGGGAGAGATCACTAGACTGCACCCTGCCACTGAGCTGGGGTCTAAGCTCACCCTGCTTTAAGTGAAAATTACATTAGTGGGTGGAATCACGAGAGACCTCCCCTACAATGCCTGTGCGTTTGTACATAATGTATTCTTAGTCATAGGATTATGTAAATTTCTGGTTGCACCTAACAAAGTCAGCTTCTTAATCAGATGACACTTCTCTGGGCCACTCTGCCCTGAATCCAGAGCCCTCGTTTTAAGCACCCGCACTAATCAGCATACCAATAGGCTGCCCAGCAGCCCATGGATCATTTTAACTAAGGAATGCTTTGAACTGGGAAAATGAAGCACTCTCTTGGAGTAATTTTTCTGCTGCCATAAATTAGGCTGAATTGACAGTCTCTGCTTTTTCCTTCCTCTTGTAACAGCCCAATGCTGTCAGCATTGCTTGGTAGGGGAACCCACCCCACCATCACTAGCAGCAGAGAATAGTGAGATTAATACTACTCCCCCACCTCTCCCAAAATGCAAGCCACCTTCTTAAATGCATTCTTGCTGTGGAGTTGCCATCTAATAGTTATAAAACTGGGAATTTGTTGTAATACATTCAAATATAACAAATAGCAGTCTTCATCCACCATCTCAACCTTAAAAAGAAATGGCTACATGAGTTAGTGTTTGGGTTGACTATGAATAATAGAAAATTCTCAAAACCCATAGCAAAACGTAAAGGAAGTTTATTCCACACACGTAAGTAAAATCATGACCATGCCTTAAACATCAGAGATTTGATCTTCTCCTATCATTCCAACCCACCATATTTAGTGAATGGTTTTTATGGCTGTGTTTGCCTCATGCTCCAAGACAGCTGCTGGTGTTCTAGCCATTGCATCTATATTC
>CAUYON010092983.1:0-26764 GCA_963573935.1 Arctocebus calabarensis
ATTGCCACGTGCTCTCCTCACGTGTTCTTTCCCCACAACCCTCATGAAGAACTACTAAGCATCAATGTTTAACACATGCTTACTAGTGAGTGACCGACCTTATCTCATTCCGGAACACTGAGTTACTTGGGGGATTGCCCCCAGGTCACAAAACGTCTCTAGGCTTGCCAGGAGACTGTCCTGTTCTCAGCGTTTCCTTTTACTGTGATAAGAATCAGTAACTGTCCTTTGCAAGCATGGTGTCCAGTCCTCTACAATTATTAGACATCTATTTCCTATTTCTTTCTCAAGGACAGAATTTTTTTTTTCATTTTTTTCTGAAGCTTTGCTCCAGTTTTTAATCTGTAGATCAGCTTCCTTGACAAGGCACTTATTTCTGATTTTTATACCGTCAACTTTGAGTTCACACTGTGTTAACGCCAAATCCGTCTACTCTATATGGCCTTAGGCCATCACTTCCCCACATAAGTTTGATGTTTGAGTTCAAATTCTTAAAAGGGAGGCTCAGCTGAAGGACCACAGTTCTGCTTTTTTATCCAATATTCAATTCCCTTTGACAAGAGGAAGGTATAATCTGATACAAATGCGTTATTCCAGGCCCACTTCCTCAGCAGGGGAAGGCAGGGAACTTCCAAGCACTGGAAGGGGGATAGGGTCTAAGAAAATGATCAAAACAGCTTAAGGTAACAAGAGCAACTGTATCAGATGCCTCAGGTACCAACCACTTACCCAACTGATGAAATCTATTATTTAGGAGAAATCATAGTCACCTTGCCAAATAATTAAATCCCACTTTCTTATGCCTGCCCTATCCAGAAACATGTTCATTGGAGACTTGAGAAATCCCAGTAACTGTATTTTGGGGAGCCATATATATCTTTCAGATGTCTCTTCCAGCTAAGACCCTGGAAAGAAAAGAAGCCCCCAGATTTTCTAGAGGATTAGACTCACTAAGAGAAGAAAGATAATAAAGTTTTTTGGAAATGTGTGGCTCAATGTGAGGTGGGAAAAATAATGACATAAAGACCAGTATGAAGAAAATAAAATTCAAGTAGAAAAAAATGTATTTTTTTTTCTAAAAATACATTTAGGTCCCAAGCTGGGAAGTTACGCTATATGATGCTGTATAGGGTATATATGCACGAATTACTTTTTTCTTTAGGACATTGTTCTAAGCTTGCTATTAGCTTGTTCTAAGATTAAAGGGAATACTGTGCTGCCCTGATTTGATTATAGCAAATGCATACATGCATCAAATATCCAATTATTATGTATCAATAAAGAGAAATAAATCAAAAATAATTTTTAAGAAAGATTAAAGAGGAGAAGCCATGAATGAACCCCTGTTATTCAACAATGCTGAGAGTGAAGTGGTCGTCCTCACCCCTAGGGAGCCCATCCATGTCCCCTACACAACCAGGAACTGTCGGAGGACCTTGCTGAATCTCTAATCCCATTCTAGCTGTTTACTTGGGCCTTCTTGCTGGATTGTCCTGAGCTCGAAAATAATAACATTAAATTGCCCCAGTTTGATTATTCTTTTTTACATCAACTTAAAAAATATTTTCTTCTAGATTTAGCAGATGCAAATGCAGTTTTGCTACATGGACAATATGTAAATTGCATAGTGGTGAAGTCTATGCTTTGTGTATAACCATCACCTGAATGATGTACCTAGTATCTGTTAGTCAACCTCTTATCCCACACTCCTTTCCCATATTTCTGAGTCTCCAGCATTTAGGATTCCACACTCTATGTCCACATGTAAACATTATTTAGCTCCTACTTATAAATGAGAACACATGGTAATTGACTTTCTGTTTCTGATTTATTTCACTTAAGATAATGTCCTCCATTTCTATCCATGTTGCTGAAAAAGACATGATTTCCTTCACCTCTATGGGCTGGAGTTGCATTCCATGTTGTATTACATACACATTTTTTATTCAATAATCTGTTGATGGACACTTAGGGTGGATGATTCTGTATTTTTGCTATTGTGAACAATGCTTGAAGAAACATCCACATGCAGGTTTCCTTTTAATATCATGATTTCTGTACCTGGTGGTGGGATTTTTGGGTCAAAAATTTTTAATAATTTGAGAAATCTTCATACTGTTTTTTTTTATAGAGGTTGTACTAATTTACATTTCCACCAATAGTGTTTGTGTGTTTTCTGTTCTCTGCATACCTGTCAATATTTTTTTCCGACTTGGGTAGGAAAAACAGAAACATGTTGTGGTTTTGCTTTGTTTTATTTTGTTTTACTTTCCAGAAGACAAATTTAGTCTGCTAAGAAAGCAAAGTTTGTATTTACAGAATCATATTGCATCATTTTCTCTAAATTAATTAGCAGAATTCATTAAATTCATTTATATACTTAATAAACACATAAAAGCCCTATTAAGTATATGTGAATTCCTTTGTAATACTTATTTCTTCAGTCAATTGAACAAATTTATGTAAATTGAGGGAAGTATTTCTTTTCAGATTAAGGATAGTTTATGTGTCTTTTCTTGGATGCAGTTGGGATTTTTATTTTCTTATGTTTTTACTTCAAAATATTAAAGAGGTACACATGTTTTTGGTTATGTGCATCAGTTTTGTAATACCTAAGTCACGGCTATAAGTGTCCCCATCATCCAAATAGTGTCCATTGTACCTGTTTGGCAGGTTTTCACTTATCCACTTCTCCCCCAACCCCATGCTCGTTAGTTAGTTCCAGTTTAATAGTGAATACATGGGGTGCTTGTTTTTACATTCTTTAGATACTTCACTCAGGATAATGGTCTCTAGTTCCATCCAAATTGTTGCAAAAAGCATTAATTCATCCATTTTATGGCTGAATAGTACTCTATGGTGTACAGAGGCAACACTTAGCTAACCCACTCATGAGTATCATAATGGGTAGTTGGATTGATTCCACATCTTCATGATCTGAATTATGCTGCAATAAACACTGGAGTAAAGGTATCTTTTTGATAAATTGACTTATTTTCCTTTGGGTAGATACCCAGGAGTGAGATTGCCGAATTGAATGGCAGGTCTATTCTTAGTTCTTTGAGGACTCTCCATACCCTTTCCATAGAAGTTTTACTAATTTGCAGTCTGGCCAACAGTGTATAAGTGTTTCTCTCTCTCTGAATTTGTGTCAACATCTTTTGTTTTTGGACTTTTTAATAAAAGTAATTCTAAGAGGGGTAAGATGATAGCTCATTGTGGTTTTAATTTGCATTTTTTGATGATGAGTGATATTGAGCATTTTTCATGTGTTTATTGGCAATTTTCCTATCTCAGTTAGAAAAGCTTCTGTTTATGTCTATCACCCACTTTTAATTGAGTTTTGTAATATTTTTACATTTTATTATTTTATTTTTTATTATTTCATTATTTTTATTATTTACATGTTTATATTTTACATTGTTTTCTTTTTAGTTTTCTAATTTGTTTGAGTTCTTTGTATATTCCAGATATTAGCCTTTTAACAAAGGCATAGTTTATGAATATTTTCTCCAATTCTGTAAATTGTCTATTTGCTCTGTTGATTATTTTCTTAATTGTGCAGAAGCTTCTTTTTTTTATTGTTGGGGATTCATTGAGGTGTGTACAAAGATCCAGTTTATAATAATTGCATTTGTCAGGCAAAGTCTCTCTTATAAATGTGTTCCTTCCCTAACAGGTGTGCCAAACACTGTGACTCCCCCACCCCCTCCCTCATTCTTTCTGTCCACTCCCCTATTTCCCCACCCCATATACTAAGTCATTAATCGTCCTCATCAAAATTGATTACATTGGATTCTAGCTTCTCCATTCTTGTGATGCTTTACTAAGAAGAGTGTGTTCCACCTTCATCCAAGTGAGTACAAAAGATGTGTAGTTTCCATTTTTTTAGTGGCTGAATAATATCCCATGGTATATATATACCACAGCTTGTTAAGATATTTCTGGATTGGTGGGCATTTAAGTTGTTTCCATGTGCAGAAGCTTTTTAATTTAATAAAATTCTAGTTGTTTATTTTTGTTCTTGCTATAATTTCTATTGAGATATTAGCCATAAATTATTTGACTCAGTTGATATTTAGAAGAATTTTTTCTACATTTTACTCTAGAATTCTATGGTTTTATTGCTTACATTTAAGTCTTTTATCCATGTTGATAAAAGAGATGTGTGGTAAGAGATACAAGTCCTGTTTCAGTCTTCTGCTAGTCAATTTTCCCAGCACCATTTATTGAATAGGGCTTCTTTTCCCATGTATAATGTTGTCTGCCTTATCAAAGATCATTTTGCTGTATTTGGATGGTTTTTTTAATCTGGATTCTATGTTCTTTTCCATTAGTTTTTCTCTACTTTTGTGCCAATACCATGCTGCTTTAGTTACAACATCCTTGTACAAAAGTTTAAAGTCTGATAATGTGATGCCTCCAGATGTGTTCTTTTTAATTAAGATTATTTTTCCTATTTAGGGTCTTTTCTGGTTCCAAATGAAGCACAGAATTAAGTTTTTCAGATCTGTGAAATATGTCAGTGGTCTTTTCATGGAGATTGCATGGAACCTTTAAATTACTTTGAGTAGGACAAACATTTTGACAGCATCGATTCTACCGATCCAAAAGCATGAGTTCTGTGGTCATGCAGGTCCCCAGGGACCCACCAGCCCCTGTGGCTCCTGCAGTCTGGGGCAGAGTTGGGAAATGTTTGTGATCCAAGGAGTGAAACGAAAACTCATTGGGGAGAACCAAAGTGCATCATTGGAGGAAATGCCAGATGGTACCTGTCATCTCAACTTGAGTCGGTGGTGACAGGAAGTGACACCATGGGGGATGTCAACCTGGTGCTCTGTCCTCAAATAGTTCTCAGTTCATTGGTGGCAACAGATTTTGGGTTTATGAGGGTAGAAAGGCTCTCTGGCAGCTCAGGAAGCTATTGACTGCCCCAGGGATATGAAGGAGGAAGGAATACCCCCAGACACACCTACCTTCTTCCAAGACTTCAGGCATCTTGGAGATTGATTTTGTGATGCCTTACTTCTTGTGGAATCTGAGGTAGGTTTAGTTGTTGAATCAAGAAGTACCATGGAATATGATTCCTAGCTGAGAAGTAGTTCCAAGAGATACTCAGTCTTATCTGCATTTGCCTAATAGGAAAGCCAACCATCATCCAAAATCTCTTAGTCCACTTAACCTGGGCTTCAGCATGAGAAATTCTTGTGTTGGATAGAAAAGAAATTATTCCATCTTCCTCCTCTCTCTCTCTCTCTCTCTAAAATTTTGCTTAATGCACTGCCAACAAAGAAAAAAAATTAATTTACATCTTTTTTGGAGAGGTTGGATTTATACTTATTTCTACAGTTTTTGTTGGCCTCTGCTATGTGACAATCTCTGTGTTGTGCACTAACCATACAATTATTAGTGGGAGGAACATAGTCTTTTATCTTTGAGAATTGAATTCTACTGGAAAAGGTAAACATATGGCAATATTATACAAATGGCAACACAGTGGTTAGGGGCTAAAAAGGGAGTTTATAAAACTGTGGGAGCACAGAGAACTGATATCTGATTAGAAACATGATTATATATCACAGGAGCCAAAATCAAGAACAAAATTTGTTTAATTCCATATTTTTCTAACCCTGGCAGCAAATGGAATCCCCCAGGATAGCTTTAAAATTAACATCGAGGTACCATCAGAAACCAATTAAATTATGACCCTTGGATGTGGGTGGGGCCCAGGCAGTTTCATTTTTTTTATTTTTAAATGTCCTGTGTAATTCCTCAGAACTCTTACCAAGGCTGAGAACCATTAATTTAATTCAATAAGTGTTCACTGTGCACCTGTTATGTGAATACAGGTTAGTGGATACAAAGCAGAAATGAAGGAAACACTGCCTTTGTCTGAAGGGAGCTTGTCATATAGTGGAGGTGAGGAAAACCTGCATAGACTATTGTAAAAGAATATGGATGTTTAGTGACAAAGGTATACGTCTGGATGGAATAATGGCTGAGCTGAATCTAAAAGGCAAAATTAGAGATATATGTGGAAGACGAGAAGGGGAATTTCAGGCAAGGCTAGAAGAAGGTGGTGAGGAATTAGCCTGCGATAAGAAATGGGCGGCAGATAGCATGATATGTTGTAAGGCTCCCCAAAGAGTTATACATTGGTGGAATGTCATTGCCAAAATGATAAGAGATGGGATGTGAGACTGAAGAGATAGGGAAGGACTAAGTAAGTAATACAAGGATTTCTATGCTATGCTAAAAATATGACCTTTATTGTGCAAATCAATGTTTTCATACTACATATCTGGGATTACCTGTATCAGAATCACCTAATATAGCCCTGGGCTCCTTTTAAGACCTAGAGGACTAAAATATCTCAGGGTGGTGCTGGGAAGGGAGATACTCATAAATATTGAGAACTATTGCTATAAGATATGGAGCCCCCATATTTTATAGGAAAGGCTTTATGGAAATAATGACACAACAGGTATAGTTGCTATACCAACCATCATAGATTTTCTTGCCCCAAGAGCAATGACTAGGGCCTTTACCTGCTTACAATTCCACTATTTTGACCTAGGGAATAAATCTTTTGTTTTGGAGGAATTTGAGGATTTAAAGATAGGTAAGAGCGAAATTGAGATGTTCAGGCTGTCTTATGGGCTATGCTGTGGTTGGGTGTGTCTTCTATTGATAATACATTCAGTAATGTGAGAGCTGATGATGAGAATTACTGTTACAGAGTAAAGATCATGTCATGCTCTGTCCAGAGTCCTGGCTCCATATTTTATTTCCAGATGTGGGAACTAGGTCAATTTCCTTAACAATAACATGAAGATAATAAATTAAAGTTAAATAATATATTATAAATTGCTTATAACTTACAATGTGTTATAAGATATTTACATTGGCTTCAGTTGACTCCATCTAAAAAATAATTTTTCCAAAAGAATCAAGATATTAACTGATGCTTTCTATTCAGAACTTATTTTATAACTGGCACTAACTTGAACACTTTACATGAATTATTTAATTTATTCCTCAACCATGGAATATAGAAACAATACTTCCAAAATGCAATTAAATTTATTAAGTAGTTTGTCCTAAAATTCTTACGTACTAAGTAGCAGCTCCAAATTTAAACCCCAGTCTTGCTCTAATCATGGATCATCTGTCAGGCTATATTCCTAGCACAGATACCAAGCTTTGAAATATCTACTTTTTGTGTTTGAAGTTTGCCTTCAAGACAAGTGCTTTTTCAATTGACTTTACCTGCTATTCATAAAAGAGTATCTCTGTGTTATTATTATGTTTGCTTCTTGGAGATTGTCTGCTTTCATAATGGAATAGTGAATTATTTGTTGTGACAGGCAAAAAGAAAGATAGTTTTCAATATGAAAATACTGAAAATAAAACAAAATTACAAAATATGATGGGATATCCTAGTTCATTGATGTTGTGCCAGAGCAAAAATCTTAGAGAGCAGAATAAGTATCCATCATTTCAGCAGAAGTTAGGAGAAAAGTTAGAGAAAGTGAATTTTGTAAGCCTCTTGGCACAAGTTTTAGAACTTTGGAAACATCAAGTATAGTTTAAAAGTGTCAGTGCAATCAATGGAAATTATTGGAAAATTCAATAATTCACTGTATTTTCCCATCTGGCATCTATTCTGGTATCTATTTACCCATCTACCTATCCACCACCCATGCGTCATCCATTTATTTATTTCTCTTCTAGTTTTGCATTCATTCAATTGATCATCTAACATCAATTTAATAAATATAGGGAGTATTTATTATGCAATTTATCTTAATTATTTTTATTGAAAGCCTACTGTGCACCAGTATTATAGGAAGGACTTTTACATATATCTTTCAGTCTAGTGCTTTGTAGTGATGAAAAGAAATATGAACTGTGTCTAGGAAAGCCATCTGCTCTCAAGTGGTTAAGAAGTTGTCAGAATCAAAACAAAGTCACTAATTTTAAGAGGGTTTTCTTCCATAACCTTGCACAAAGGTTATTGCAACCTTACCCTCCAAAATATTCCTATAAGGACATCTGCCTGGCAAGTGCTTGTCCCACTTCAAATGGGCATCAGCCTTGTCATTGATCTTTGTGGCCAAGATTTCATCCTCCTCTTCATTTTTTTTCCTTGAAAAAAACCTTTTTCATTTTTACCTCTTTGAACAGGTGCATGGTTTACTATGGCAGGCATATATCCATCACAAAGCATTATTCTCAACTATCTTTTCTTTCAGAGAGCCTCTCTTTGCTTGTTATTTAGGCTGATAGCATAAAAAAATTAATTGGGCATTCAAAGATGAAACCATATTAGCTATTATGCAGGAAAGAACACAATTGAGTTCTAAATAAAAGTCTTTGAGAGGAAATGTGTGAGAGGAAATGGGAGAAATCAAGGCTCCTCATCCTCCAGGCATGAGTCCGGGCCAGGCTCCCTCTAATAGGCCTGTGGGGAAGCCTGACACCCAAGACTGGACCTATCACTCCCCTCTGCTGTGTCCCAGATCATTTTGCTGCAGCTCCCCTGAAGCACTTACAGTCTTTCACAGTCATCCGTCTGGTATTTTAGGAGAGAATGGGGTGAAATGCAGGCACTCGAGACTTTAGTAAAATGTAATTTACATTAAAATACAATCTTTTCTTATCAAATGGGATATCTGAGACAATTTTACGAGTCAGCCCTTACTAGTGTTTTGCCAATTTGCTAAGCTCTCTGTGTCACCTGATTTTGTTTTCAGCACATCTTATCCTTGCGTTTTATACTGTTGCTGTCTCCATATTGCAAATACGTAAGGTGAGGGTTAGGTCAATTCCCCAAATTGCTTCACAGTAAGAGGCAGAGACCAGTTTCAAATGATTGTCTACAAAACACTTTTGAAGACAATATGACATTTAATGTTACTCAGTTCACTTAATTGTTTGGTGAGTCGGTCTCCTCCTCCATAAATCAGGGCTGAAAATGTTTACCCTGAGGAGCTCTGATACAGCACTGTAGGCTGTAAATATACTGTGAGGTTCGGCGTGTAGTGTATACAACATCCTGTACAATATAGGAAAGTTGTGCCCAGCCAGGGACAACTCAACTCCACTTCAGCTTTCTTGTTATTTTTCCAAGCTACCAAGCTTAATTCTTACCTTTCACGTTGTATTTCTATGTGAAATGACCTACCATAGATCTTTCAGGCCTGGCTTCCATTGACCACTATATCCCAGGAAAGTTGTCATCTCCATGTAAGATCTTTCTTGATAACTGTAAAGAATATTCCCACATCCATCACTTTTTATACCATCTGAACTGATTTTCTTTGTTTTCTTCAATGTTTTCCATGGCTGTTACATATTTATTTAGTTATCTATTTAGTAGATGATGGATTATGTGCTAGGATTAACCATTTATTTTTATTTTACCCACCTCCATGAACTAGTGATAGAATAACACAAGTGCCTTGTTAGAGTAGAATATAAATAAATAATTTTACTGCTCCCCTGACAATGCAAAGGCCTTAGTATAGTTCAATTGGTTTAATTTCTTCCCTGTTCCCCTGACAATGCAAGGGCCTTAGGACAGTTCAATTGGTTTAATTTCTTCCCATTTTTGCATTATTGTTTCACCTATTTCAATTCTACATATGCTTAAAACTCCACATGCTATTGTTATGATTTTATGTAGTTGATTTTTGTTTATGTTTTGATTATTTACCATTTTTGTTGACTCTCTAAATCTGGGAGAAAAACACATCTCATATGACTTACAGAAGATGAGGTAGGAATCAAGCACATAATGACGTGAAAGTCAGGACAGAGAAGAAGCAAATTATATTTACCAGTTAACTGCTACCCACGTAACACAATGTGCATGTCTGTGTGTGTGGTACTGTCATCAGAACAAACAAGTATGGTGAACTAAAGAGCTATTCTAGAACTCAATCCTAGAACGTTCTCATTTCCTGCCCTGTGTACTTTGATACATAGCACTGCAACTGCATTTCTCATATAACTGGTTTCAACAGTTCTTGGCTTTTTAGACAATACTGGCTCTTTAGGGGTGGAGGGAATTCTCCCTCCAAGAAGAGAAAAAAGTTTTATTCTTGGAATCCTTTCTGTTTATGCTTTTCAGCATGTCTTAAGGGCCACCAAAGTCATCATTTTATTATTTATCAATGGTCATTTTCATTAAATGAAGACTTATTTTTAAGGGAGCTATCACTCAATTACTTTAATGTTTTGAAATTGCAAGGTTTCCATCCAATATTAGAAACTCTGAAAATAGGTTACTTGTAGCCAGGAAAGATTGAGGATATATATAATATGCCAAAAACAAAAACAAACAAAAAAAAAACCCTGAAAGATGGCTCTGAAACCTAATTTTTTCACATCAAGTAAATAAAAGGATGGCTTTCATTAGAGAATGATTCAGATTCAAGTTTGGCAAACTCAGAGTGAAGATTTTTAATAGTAATGTATTATAACTTGAATATTAAGTCTACTTTCACCTGAAGAATCACATTTCTCAATTATACTGATGATACTTTCTGCCTGCTCCTGGGACCAGACAAGCTGAGATTACTTCTCCATCCACATTCAGTCCTGCCTGGGGCTTCTTCTCTTCAATGCTATAACTTCAGAGTCCCTGAGTCTCTCATGTGAATGCAGCTCCCCCTAATGAGCTCTTTGACCTCATTAGGGGGACAATACAAGGAAGACTAAAGATCCCTTTATAGTTCAACTGCCAATACCAAATCTTTTGGACCCCAATATTGGGAATAAAAAGGAACTTAAACAAAACCTTGAAAAATTATGCAAAATATTATTAGAATCCATGGGAAAAAGTGAAAAAGAAAACTTTATTATTAATAATCTTCTTTTGGATTATCCCAGTCCCTAACTCAGTTTTTAGGGTCTCTCTCTGCGCATCTTGCTAGAGAAAGAACTTGTCCTTATCCCTGAAGTCTGAATCTATGAACGTGCACATAAACACATACACCAGGGGCAGAGCTCACTCCATGCACTGTCTCTTTTAGACACAAAACGATTTGTAGGGCACAGTAATCTGACTGCACATTTCTCCTAGAGTCTAGCTTCCCAGCAGGAGAAGTTCAGGAGTATAAAACCAAATGTAATTTGGTGATTCAAGTCCAGCAAAAGAGTCCATGGTGGGCTTTATGCTCCAGGTTAAAGAAAGTCCTGGGAGACTTCTTAGCTTGTACGAGGTAAGACTATGCACCTTCGTTCTTCTGGAAAAGATCTGATAGTGCCAGTGAGTAAAGGATTATACATAGCTTCCAAGAGCAACCAAGATATTTCAGACTAATCTATGTTAAAAATGAAAAGAAGCATTTTCATAATGGAAACATAATGCCAGGGAATACAATCTGAAAATATTTCCCATGCTCTCCACAGAGGTAAAAATGTTGTTAGCAAAAAAGAAGAAAAAAAGGGAAAAAAAGTGGAAGAGGCAAATGAAGAAGAAGAGTCAGACACTGACGGATGAGTCAATGTAATGAAATTGAGAAGAGAAAGAAGGTAGCAGAAAAGGAACCAGCATTCAGGAAACAGTTACAATGTGCTCAGAATAGATGCATTTAGCAATGTTTAATAACACATTTAATATTCATCGCAATTTTTGTGGAGAATATTATAATACTTTAGATTAAGAGAAAAATTGTGCTATGGAAATTTTTATGTCTGTATTTTGAGGTCAGTTTTGGCAGTGAATAACCCCCTTGGGAATTATTTATTTTTGAGGTGCCATCATCTGTTACATACAACCTTTTTCTGGTTTGATTTGTTGAATAACCATTGTTTATAGATATTTAACTCCTTCAATGCAGCAAGCTTCAGAAAATGGATTCTAGATTTGATAATTATAGTAACAGATCAGGATGGAAAATAAACATTCTCTGAAAGAAAGAGGATAATTAGAATTAGAGGTAATATATTTTCCCCCCATAATGTAAGTGAAGACAGTATTATTATTATTCAGGAAATGTTTGCATTTCACTGGGAAATGTTAATCCTCTTTGAAAGAAGGGTGACTGTCCAGGGTGACTATCCAGGGTAACAGTCCAGGGCAACTGTCCAAGGTGACTGTCCTCCAGAGATGCCAATATCTCATGTTTCTTTTCAAACTCTCCATTAATTAATCTCATCTCCTCCTTCCCCGTCTCCACATTTCCCCTGGTGTCATTAAGTCTGTTCTACCTATTTTCAGTTACATATTTTCCACCCTTTTTCCTGTTTCCCACATGTTCCTGTTTCCATTTATTGGTTTCCATTTTCATCTTCACCTTTGCAGATAGATAAATATAAGACGGCACCTTTCCCCAGCTTAGTTATGATTCTACATTCCCCCCGGCTATGTCTTAGCATCCAGTTGGGTCAAGTTCTATTCTTTTTTTTCAATGCTCAAAATAAATGCTCCAGAAGTTGATATACTATATCTTACTAAGTCGTCTTTCAACTGTTTTAGTATGGAAAGGGATTTCTCTACACCTTTTATTTTAATTATCTCATATTTTATTTACACAATAAACAGGTTTTTACCAGGGATTATTGAAATACTGGGAAGTTTTCTGGGCCCTGAAATTCAAATGTTTTGGTTTCAACTTCAATCCTTCTACTTCTAGCAAGTGATTGATTGGGTTCAATAACTTAGTTTCTTTGGATCTATTTTCTCAGTTACAAAAGGGAGATAATTATACTTGCCACAGAAATTCTACTGCAGGGATAGAGGGAAGTTGTGCAGGAGGAAGGTCAAGACAGATTTGTGCTGCTTGAAAGTAGAAAAGAAGAAATTCACATCTACAAAATTAACCAGGGAGGTAAGCATATGGGTGTGGCTGTGTTTGTGCTGGTTTATTCCAGAAATCCTAACATAAAAAGAAAGCAAAGACATTAATCAGGATTGGGCCCAGAGAAGTAAGTGTTGGGCTCAGGACACAGCTTGCTGGTTATAGAATCAGGCAGATTCCTTCCTGGAATTTTGGATTGCTCTGGAGGCATTGTTTCCATGAGACTTGGGCAAAATTTCCTGGTTCTTCACGAGAGTCTCAGAAGAGATCCCTGGCTGCAAGCATTTCGGTTTGCCTGAGACTTTGGAAATAAAAGAGTAGAAACTCTTCAGGTCTGTGAGACATGAGAAATAAGTGAAATAATTCAGCTGTATTTACCTATTACTGGATTCTAGAATCAGAATAGACAGAACAGGTGAAAAAGAACAGAGCTTTGGCAGGTAGCTGGGTGCCTACCCCGTTAGGAAAGAGGGGGTGGTTGGGGAAAGTATGGGAGGGAAGGGTTCAAATGGGAGAGGGTGAAAGAGTGAACATTCAGATGATGAAGTTTCCATTGAAAATTGTAACTTTTGTCATTTGTTAGTGATTGTCTATTTCTGTAAACAGTAAGAGTCTCTTATACCCACTGATTTTTAACAAAACAGAGCTTCTCGATATCCCAGTCATTTTACAGATGTGCTTGTGTAATACATCCTGTTTAGCACTCTTCTAAATAATTTTTGGGAGCATTCAGTAGCATTTATAGACCTGTTAGATCTCTCTACTGTGCTGGGTACATTTACATGATTTGTCTTATTTAATCGCATCAAGGACCCTATGTAAAGGGGGCTGATAACCTGATTTGTAGGATTAGCTAATGAATATAATATTTGCCCAAAATGCTTATGGGGAAAAATGGTAAATCTTCAATACAAATCCAGACCCACCCAGACCTACCTATCTCCTGAGCCTGTGCACTTTCCATTATGCCCTGGGCTTCAAATTCACAACTTCTCCCTGTTCCCTGGAACCACCACTCTACTCTCTACTTCAATGCCTTTGAAAATTTTGAATGTCTCATACAAAAGGAACCATGTAGCATTTTCCCCTTTGTGACTGACTTATTTCATGCAGTCCTTGTCCTTCTGTGACAGGCTTGTTTAACTCAGCATAATGTCTTCTGGGTTCATCCATGTTGCAAATAGTAGGATTTTCTTCTCTTCTAAGGCTGAATAGTGTAAAATAGTGTAAAAG
Organism: Arctocebus calabarensis; assembly: GCA_963573935.1. Taxonomy (NCBI): domain Eukaryota; kingdom Metazoa; phylum Chordata; class Mammalia; order Primates; family Lorisidae; genus Arctocebus; species Arctocebus calabarensis. The sequence goes on from CAUYON010092983.1 coordinate 14,043, forward strand.
GCAATCTATGCAATAGGAGAAAATATTTGTAAATGATATATCTGGTAAGGGGTTAATTTCAAGAATATAGAAGGAACTCTTAAACCTCAACAGCCAAACAAAACAAAATAAAACACCCAAAACAAAACAACTCCCTAAACTATAAATCACAAATTAAAAAATGGGCCAAGGGCTTGAATAGACATTTCTCAAAAGAAGACCTACATGTGGTCTGAAGGAACATGAAAGGATTCTCTGTATCACTTATTACCAGGGAGCTGCAAATCAAAACCACAGTGAGAAATCGCCCCACACCTGTTAGGATGGCTATTATTGGAAGAAACAAGATAAGTGTTGGTGAAGTTGTAAAGCAATTGGAACCATTGTATACTTTGGTGGTAATGTATAATGGTTCAGTTGCTATGAAAAAGAGTATGAGGCTCCTTAAAAACTGAAAATAGAATTACCATAAGATTCAACAATTTTACTTATGAATATATGTGGAAAAGGATTGAAATCAATATCTCATGGAGACATTGGCATCCTATGTTTAGTAGCATTATTCACAATCATTCACAATAGGCAAACAGAGAAAAAATCCAAATGTCCATAGCCAGATAAATGAATAAAGAAAATGTATCATATACACACAATGGAATAGTATCTCTTTTTTGAAACTGATAAAATTCACTTGGCTCAAGCCCCAAATGCTCAGGCAAGAGTATTTACTCCTCATAGGTTTTCGTAAATGGTCCCTGTACTGTGATCTTACATTTATTATGCACATTTTCTATTAATAATGATCATTGGTTTTCTCATTCTGGTGTAGGGAGGATGCCCAATAACTTTATTAATAAGTGATTATATCATATTTCAGTCTTTCTAATGATATAGTTAAATCTTAATATGTTAAAATTTTTTACTGCTTGGATTTATGTATCCAATAGTCTAAATAATACCTCTTCTTCTTGGACACTGAGAGTATTATTACAAAATTCTGAGGCAATAATATTAGTAGTTTGTATTTCTTATGCCAATTATAATATGACAAAATTAAGAACTATCTTGCATATAGCATTTATTATGTTATTATGTGTATTGTTATTATGTTATTATGGGTATAATCATGTGTATAATGTCTCTTATAATTAGAGTTATTGTGACCACCCAAATTAAAATATGATATCCACCTGTAAGTGGTTGGAAGAAGGCAAAGTCCCGAATATAATATACAAATACCTCTTTCTGCCACTACCCTTGTCCCACAAAATTCACGCTATTCTCACCTCTACCTTTTTCTAAGACGTAGAGAAAAACATGTCTAAGAAAAACATGGCCTAAAAATTTGGTTCTATAACTTTGATCAATTACCACCATTTTTACGTTAGAGTCCTTTTTTCCTCTAAACTAGGAATAATACTTAATGGACCGGTTCATAAAAGATAAATTAATGTGAAACATGCAACAAATGTAGCATGTAGCAGGTTCACAATAAATATATTTATTCCCTATATCCATCCCTTTCATACTCTTTGTTACAATTATTTTGGTATATTCTCTGGATCCAATACTGTTTTATTCTATCCACTTACTGGAAACCTTGCTTTCATTTTTTACCACAGAGTGGTGCATGGATGCATTTCCTTAGGAGAAGTGCCCTTCTTAATGTTACCATGAATGGTAAGTGTAGAATTGGATTACACAGTAAGCAAGCATTCAAATCTTCAATTATTAATAATGAGCAGCAGAGCAATTAACAAGTCAAGGTACATTTGCTGGAAAGTGGATGATGGTAATATTTTTATTCGGTGATCAGAGCAGCAATTTCTAAATTTCATCTGACCATCCACAAGTGGAGAGCATTCTTCTCCCAGTGGCGTATCATTATAATCTATCTTTACACTCATTGAGACTTAACAAGTTATTCTGAAATCTGAGAGCTCTCAGGTGGTATTTTATTGGCTTGCAGGTACTCCTATTCCAGGCGGTGTCGGTGACACTGCACAACAGAAAGCTCGATACTGTACAATATTGGTGTGAAAAGCCAGCAAATATTTACTAATCTCATACATGTAAGGAGTTGAAATTGTTACTTTGTGCAGTGTGACTCCTGGGACATGTCTGCTTAAATTTTGTTTTGTTTTTTATAATTGAAGATTCAATGAGTTGATAATATTTATTAGGGATTTTAATAATCCATGCATTTAGGGCCAGAAAATTAGAATGAATGAGTGATGAAGATCAGGTGTAAGGAAAGAATAAATCCCCCAAATGTGGTGGGACCATGGTTAACTGGATAGTTATGACCCATTTCAGGGGCAACTGACAGTCAGCACAAGGGAGAACTTAGACTTTCAAAAGAGAAGCTAGATGTTAGGCAACATCTCTCACTTTTTAAAACGCTGGCAACTCATTCGTTTATTGTAATGTTGTGTAAGACAAACTGTTCTTGCAGGCTGGCAACCACTTTAACCCAATCTTAAATACATAAAACATTTAGTTGGGTAGATTTGTTATTGTTTCTCTATTGTCAGTGCAGAAAAAATCGCAAAGCATTTTGTTCTCATTCTTGGTTGGTGTTTATTTGTTTGCAGATGTTTGCATCATGACTGTTCAAGTAACTTCCTAGAACAAAGAATTTTTTCCCCATCCTCCTTTTGAAGATTTGTAAAGAAAACTGAAAATTATCAAGTTCTTTCCCGTGCCACTGGACATCTTATCAAGGTGAGTGTCTTAGCCCGGAGTTGTATTTCATATAACCTCCATTTGCTCCTCAGTTCTTAAATCAGGCAGTCATTACTTCTTCAAGGCTTCCTTTATTTTTTAATTTTTATAGAAAAATATTACAGGGGTAAACATACTTTGGTAACGTGGATTGCTTTTATAATGCTTGCGTCATGGCTATGACCCATCACCCAGTTAGTGTTCACTGTACCTGTTAGGTAGGTTTATACTTATCCCTCCTTCCCACTCCCCCTGCTTGATTTCTGTTGATTTTTACTTCCCTTATGTGCATGTGTGTTCTTTGATTAGTTCCACTTTAACAGTACTATGGTGTTTGTTCTACCATTCATTAGATATTTCATGTTTTGCCATTCTTTAGATACTTTGGATACTCCAGTTCGATCCAAGTTATTGCAAAAGACATTAAGTCATTCTTTACCATAGCTAAATAGTACTCCGTGTACGTATATCATATTTTTAAAATATACTCATGAATAGATGGGCAACTGGGTTGATTCTACATCTTTACAAATGTGAATTGCGATGCAATAAACATTAAAGTGCAGGTAGCTTTTTGATAAAATGACTTATTTTCCTTTGCCTAAATACCCAGTAGTGGGATTGCTTTATTAAATGGTGGTTCGACCTTCAGTTCTTTGAGTTGCTGCCACATTGCTTTCCATAGAGGTTTTGCAATTTTCACTCCCATCAACAGTGTATGCATTCTTTTAGAGGACCAATCTATAGAGAACTCAAACTAATCAACAAGAAAAAGTCAAACAACCTCATCAAAAGATAGGCAAAAATATCAACAGATACTTCTCAAAAGAAGATAGATAAATGGCCAATAAATGTGAAAAAATGCTTTACATCACTAATCATCAGGGAAATGCAGATTAAAACCACAATGAGATATCACCTTATTTCTGTTAGAATGGCTTTTATTAAAAAGTCCAAAAATAGGGCGGCACCTGTGGCTCAAAGGAGTAGGGCACCGTCCCATATGCTGGAGGTGGCAGGTTCAAAACCAGCCCTGGCCAAAAACTGCAAAAAAAAAAAAAAATTAAATTAAATGTAAAAAGTCCAAAAACAATAGATGCTTCTTTGGCTTCTTTTATTCTTAAACAATGCCTGGTCCAGGAGGCAGCTCAAGGTATTAAGAGATTTAATGTAGCAAATACTGTAATAATTAAGATGTGTAATATATTGTAGTACTTATGTTAAATACTAACTAATCTCTTTTCCCTCTTAGTATCTACTCTTGTATAGTCAAAAGTATATTTCATTCATTTCTGTAGCCACAGTTCTCAGGAAGTTACCCAGCCTACATAAGACATTTAATTAAACCTGAAGCATCAACTACCCTGTTCTTAACTATAAATCTTCAGTGAACACTGGGATAACGTCCCATTTCCCCCTTTTGTGTCTCTTTTGGAGTATGTACTTTCCTTGTTCCTACTCACCATGATTTTTTTAAAAGTCTCTTGGCTACACCTTTGCTCTATTTTCCTTTGAGTCTAATTAGGTAGCAGATAGATAAAACAAGATTATTAAGAAAAATAATAAAGTGATACTAAGAGAGAGAAAAAGTCAGAACGTTTATAGGATTTAGTAAGAAAATAAAACCTTGGCAAGATCTGAAAGGCTTACTTGGAGCAGTTGAACGAAAAGAAGAGGAGGTAAGACAAAGGAAATAAAAAATAGGAGGAAAGATAGAGGTACAGAACATTAGTTAGGATGACCAGGTTATATTGTGGTAATAAACCACTCCAAAAGCCTCAGTGACTTATAGCAAGAATGGTTTATTTATCTTGAATGTCCACTGTGGGTCACTGATAACAGACCCTCATTTTCTGACCCTCATCTTCTGCCTTCTAAGATCAGGTTGAGAAAGCATCCCCTTCTGGGACATCAACAATCTGTGGGGATAAAGGAGAAATATTTGAAAACATGAGCTGGCTCTTAAAGGCTCAGACCACTTAGACACACTTCAGTTCTGCTAATATTCATTGGCCAAGTGAGTTTGATTTCACTCCTCAATTCAACATGGTGAAATGTATAACGCTCTTCAAGGGAGGAGCCCTGAATCATTTGAAGAGTAAGAAAGTCTGTTGAGATATAGAAAGAGGAAAACATGCTAAATGATAGAATTTTTTTTATTAAATAATAGATGTTAAATCTACTGAGGGTAGAATATAAATAATGGAATTTTAAGAAAATCATTCTTTTTAATTTATTTGATGTTTGGTATGGAGTTGTAGGATGACAACCAACAGATGAAAGTTAGGAGATGAAATAGAAGTTGAAATGGAAAGGGAAGAGATTGGAACCAGGGGAGAAGGCAATAAGGAATCAAGGCCTCCATAGTGGGATGATACTGTTAAGTTATGAAAACATGACTTAGGGAATCTGCACAGGCTTTAGATCAGTCAGGTCTAGGCTCATGTTCAGATGAGTTTGACAACCTGGGTCAACTTAATCATCACAGCCCTCTATTTGCCTACCTGCATTTCTGAATTGCGTGTGCTTATTCAGAGAATTAAATGACATAAATATGTACGTAATTAGATGTTGATTTGGGCTTTTTCTAATGCCCTAGGAATTGTGAGCTAAAGTCTCTACTTAAGGAAAAGGGCCGCTAATTACGCTACATCATAAATACTGCTGCCAACAAATGAGCTTATAAGATTGAGAAAATAATAATTATTTATCATACTGGGGAGGAGGCAGGTAGAGCCAAAGTCAAGAGTTTTGTCTTTTGAAAAATGCAATTGTGAGGGTAGAAGTCTTTTCCTTCCCATAGGTGCATCTACCTCTCCCTCAAAGCCTGCAGTGATTGAGGACACCTGCCAAGAAAGGAGAATGCAGGCATCACGTGTCCTGGATGGCTGCTTTCTAAATTGTGGAAACCATGGGCCTATGTTAATGTTTCCTAGGTGGAGTATAGAATATGGCAAAAGCTAAAAATCAACAACCAAAAAAGCCCTTGCTAGTGTTTGACACATTCCTCCTGGAGCTGAAAGATCTACACAAGCATCATAGCTAGTATATTTTTCTCTGCTGGAGATATTTGAAGGTAATACTTGCTGAAGTATTGCCAAAACTATCATACAAAGGGACAGTTTACAATGTGCTTGGAAAGAAGACAAGGTCCATAACCCTCTCTGACTCATTTTACAGGTGCAGAAGAGCGCATCAGATGTTCTTATTGTTCCATTTAAAGAAACAAGTATTTTGCGGGAGTGGCAGGCTCTCTCTCCTCAAGACAGAGGAGAGGTTTCCCCAGGCTGCACTCAAGAGGGGAGACTGGAGGTATGAAGCACATTAGCTCCTGAGTAAGGACAGATACAGCAGCGTCTCTGTGAGGATGTCTCCTGGGATGAAGAAAGCTGGGATAGGGTTAGGACTGTCTCAAGAAAACCATGTGTCACCAACCTAGAGGTCATCTATAAAGAGGTATCCTGGGAAGAAGAGCCATCACAGATGCTGACCAGAACAGAAAGGTGGGCAGGTCTCTAAGGCAAAGCTTGCCTCTGCTACCTGATTTCTTCTTCCTTCTGCTCCTCTTCATCCTCTTCTGTGCCTAGAGGAGTACATATTAAATGTGGAGGAAGAGGCATGTCCCAGAATCTGACTAATCCTCCTCTCCAAGGTCCTAGGGATGGAAAAGTGAAGAAATCAGTTCAGAAGATATCTTTCTCCAGCCCAGTTCAGGTCCCTTAATCCATGAAGGAAGGGAACATTGAGCTTCAGGATATAGACATTTACTAACTGAAAGCAATAGAAACTTTTATGAATTCTAACCAAGTTATAATTAAGAAAGAAAAGAGAGATTTGATAAGAGAGAAGAAGGGGAGAGGGAAGAAAGTAATGGATTTCACTTTTATATCTCCACTGAGATGGGACTTGTGTCTGCAAGGGCTGCTATAACAAAACACCACTGGCTACGTGGCTTATTTCATGGAAACTTATTCTCTCCCCATTTCTGGAGCTGGGAAGTCTGAGATGGAGGTGCTATGCCAGCAGGTTTGTTTCACCTGAGGCCTCACCCCTTAACTTGAAGACAGCTGCCTTCTTACTGTGTCCTCACAGGGTCTTCTCTGTGTCTGTGCATACCCAGACCCGCTTCTTACTGGCACTCTAGTCATATTGGTTTAGGGCCCATTCTAATGACCTCATTTAATGTTAATTACCTCTTTAATGTTCCTATCTCCAAATACAGTCACAATGGGGTTAGGGCTTCAGTGTATGAATTGGGGAGGAAGGAACTGGGCACTAATTTACTATATAACAAGACTAAAGTGATTTCACATGTGAAGCTCCAGGCTTGGAGGTGGAAACACTCACATATGCTGTATACAGGTAGAATGAATGTAGCCAGGATTCTGTTTATAAAAGCTGGAAACAGCAAGGCTTGGAACATGAGTTAATGACACTGTGGTGAGATGTTTAAAGCAGCACATGGTTTCCAAAAATGCCAGAAGTATCCTGAGTTGTTCAGGATAGAATATTTCTTTGATTGGCTTGGCACCCGTAGCACAGTGGTTACGGTGCCAGCCATATACACTGAGAGTGGTGGTTTCGAACTCGGCCCGGGCCAGCTAAACAACTGCAACCACATAGCCAGGTGTTGTGGCAGGCACCTGTAGTCTCAGCTACCTGGGAGAGAATCACTTCAGCCCAAAAGTTTGAGGTTGCTGTGAACTGTGATGCCACGGCACTCTACCGAGGGTGACATAATGAGACTCTGTCTCAAAAAGAAAAGAAAAAAGAATATTTCTTTGATTATAGTATAATGTCATTATAATGATAACAACGAAATAGTGCTAACATTTTCTAAGTGCTTACTACATACTAGGTCAGTGGTTCTCAATCTTCCTAATGTCACGACCCTTTGATACAGTTCCTCATGTTGTGGTGACCCCCAACCATAAAATTATTTTCATTGCTATTTCATAACTATAATTTTGCTACTGTTATGAATCATAATGTAAATATCTGATATGCAGGATATCTTAGGCGACCCCTATGAAAGGGTCATTTGACCCTCCAAACACGCAGGTTGAGAACCTCTGTACTAGGTGATATAAATTCATACATGCATTTTTAAAACTTAACTTTCACTATTGGAAGTGTCTAGATTTATTATCACTATTTTACGGATAAGGTAATTGAGTCTGAGAGTATAAAGATCACATACAGGTAACAGGGGTCCTTTCCAAGTATCCTGATCTTGCAAACCATGACCTTATTCATGACACTTCCCTGCTTTTCTGGCCAAAAGAGGAATAGCAATTGAATTAATCTTCAGATCCATCTACCTCTGCCTTCCTGGGGTTAACATAAGAAGGGAACTTGGCTGCTCTGAGATGGAGTGTGAGCTTGACCATGACACCAGCACCCACTTCTTCCTTTAGCATTCCTTCCTGCTGAACCCAAGACTCTTGCATGCTTTCATGCTTCTGTTCTTTCTAGAAGTTTCAGCTTACCTTGGAAAACAATATACCTTAGCAAAAAATAATACAGTAAGCTGAATATAACAAAACTTAGGTTACTAGTTAACATGAATTTCTCTTTCTATGTATGTGTATGTATGAGTATATATATATATACACACACACACATGCATACACCTATATATACATACACGTTTTTCTCTTTCTGTATTTATGTGTGTATATATATGTTATATGTGTTTATATATGTATATTGTGTGTATAATCACAGTAATACATGTATCTCGCTTGAAAAAAACATCATGGGTACTTTCCCAAATTAAAACATGCCTATACTCAAACTGTAGAAAATGTGGACCAAAGTAATATTTAACAATGAAGGAGAAGTCACAAAGTGTGTGTGTGAACTACTTTTAAATTAGATTAAATTGTATTACTTGAGTGTTTTAATTTGGCAGCAGCTGGTGATTGCTCCCAAATGAGCACACTGTTTTCTTTTGCCTTTTTATCTTTTTGTTGTTGTTTTTATCATAGGCTAGTCCATTGACTGAGGTTTAATGGAAATCTGGGGACAAGTGAATCATTTAATAGATTTCCCAAAAAAGTGGGCTGGTCTTATTAGCAATAAGAACTCCAAACACAGAAAAAAATAAATCAGCAAATACAACAGAGACCACTTTCCATTTCCCCCCAGCCACCCACATTATAAAGAATGAAACTGAATTTGAACTGTTTTAAATTATGATTGCTGAAGTTCTTGGCTAATCAGAGAAGGCTACTTTCATGAAGCTCTTGGGAGAACAAAGATGTGCTTAGTGCCTGCAGAGTAGAGATAAGAAAACAACTTCACTTTTTGCAGAATATCTTAGACTAAAGTATTCTTAGCAGCCTTAGGGTTGGTCATCCCCCTAGAAAGAAAAACAGAAGGAAAGAAAAAACAGAATGAAAAAAATTATCCAAAGTAATGGAACAATATAGCACTGACTTCTATTTTCTTCTTACTACGGGGCAATAATTTCTCAAACATGTGAAAGGCAGGAGTGGATACCCTAGCCATATGGATGCTCTTGGTCAGAGTTACATGTTTTCAAAACTTGAAGCCAAACAGATCTTCAGTATGTTAATATGTGTATTAACAGAGCTACAAATTGACATACTAATAGGGGCTAAGCAGGGAAAACAATAGCCTGAAGAAGCCTGGAAAACTCAACATTACTGCTTTCCATTTAGTCACATTTTCCCTGGCAAACTTAGAATACTAAATAATCCTACTGTACTCTGTGCAAATAATGCAAGTACACTGATAAACAGAATTTGACACTTGGATTCAGTGAGGGAAGACAATAAATAGGAATAGCTGTTACTTCCCAACAATTCATTCCCAAACTTAGTGACTTAAAATGACTATTAAATTGGCTTGTGATCCTGTGGGTCAGCAATTTGGGCTGGTCTAGCTAGACAGTTCTGCATTTGGCTGAGCTCACTCTCAGGTGTACAATCAGGGGATGATTGGCTGGATACGGACTGATGACTTTACCTGGATGACTTGTTCCACATGCTATCTTATCCTCCAACAGGAAGCCTGGGCATCTTTACATGGAGATTGAGTAGCTTTCCAAGTTACTTTGCCTGGAAGCATATAAGGCCTTTTGAGGCTAGACTCAGACATGATTCAACATCATTGCTGATATTGGCTAAAGTAAACCACAAGACCAATGTAGAGAAAAAGAATGGGAAAATAGAGGACTTCTTGTCAAAAAGCCTACAATAACAGTGGAAACAAGCAGCCTGACAGCCACAAGAGAGAGCAGAGTATTGTTGAGGTTCTTTCTAAACCCCATTTTCAGAGAAGAGACATTATCTGACATGTTTGGTGGTTCCCTGGAAGACTCACATGACAATGCTACATTTATTTGAAAGAACAGAGCTTGATTAGTGTTAATAGTCTTTCATATAGGGACCTTCATCTAAAACAATGATGGGTAATTGTAGATAATAATTAAGGAAATAGGCTGACCAAAAACACTTAAAAGAAGTGACTAGAGAATGAGATGACCACAAAGAGCTTTGAAAAGCTCCAGCACATTTCTGAAAATCTAGAAGACCATTTGTATTTATAGGGCTGTGGGCATGTACAAGGCTATGCACATGCTTAAGAAAGACCTAAGAAGACCCTAGACTCTAATTTTTAGCTAATCTTGAGGCTTTGTCCAAACAAAAAGTGAAGACTAAGAGGCTAGAAAATTTATAGCTGACTGTTGAAATTGTGTACTAACATGTATACATATTTTTTAATAAGTCAGAGAATTACTGGTTTTACAATTTTAAGAAAATCTTTATTCAGTCACTAGCCATTCATAATACAAATATAATCTATAGGATTCTTTCAAAGAAGTTACCAAAACAATGACATTAACAAGAAAACAACACAAATAGCAATAAACCTTAGGGAAAAGAGAGAATCTGATTGTTGGAGCTTTCACATTATATTATTTAAAAAGTCCAATTTCAAAAGATATTATAAGGCACATGAAGAAACAATAATACATATCAAATACATTGGGGGGGGGGAACTTCTCCAAAGAAGACAGGATAATGGCCAACAAACATATGGAAAATGCTCACCATCCCTAATGACCAGAGAAATACAAATCAAAACCACTTACTCCAGTGACAATAGCCCATGTCATGAAGTCTCAAAGCTGCAGATGCTGGCAAGGGTATGGATAAAAGTGAATACTTTTAAACTTCTGGCAGGATTGAAACTAACACGGCCTCTTAGAAAAGAAGTATGGAGAATCCTCAAAGAACTAAAAGTAGAACTTTCATTTGATCCCATTATCCCATTACTAGATATCTAATCATAAGAAAAAATTATTTTACCGTAAGGCCATAACCACTGGATTGTTTACAACCGTTCAATTTACAATTACCAAGATGTAGAATCAACCCAGTGAGATATGTATACCATGGAATACTCTTCAACCATTAAAAAAAAAAGAAATGGAGACTTTACATCTTTTGTATTAACCTGAATAGATTTAGAGACCACTCTCCTTAGTAAAGTATCACAAGAATGGAATCCCAAGTATCCAATGTAGTCAATAATAACACAAAACCAGTAGATGAACAAATAGATGCTCACAGAAGAGAAAAACACAATTAACTCAAGTGGGGATTAGGGGGCAAGAAGAAGGGAGGGGAGATGAGGGGGGCATTGGTGAGCTCTCATTTAATAGGCACAAGGTAAGGGTATATGGATACCTCCTGGGAGAAGGGCACAACTACAACTTGGACTTTACTTAACAAATCAAACAATGTAACCTAATGGTCTGTACCTTCATAGTAATCTGAAATTAAAAAAAAATACATTGGGGGAGCAGTCAATAGAAACTTTCCCTGAGGAAGCTCAGACATTTGATTTAAAAGAAAAGTATTTTAAATTAGCAATTTAAAATATGTTCAAAGATCTAAAGGAAACCATGAACAAAGAACAAAACGAAAATAGAAGGATGTTTCAACAATTACTACATCCATAAAGAGATAAAAATTATCGGCTTGGTGCCTGTGGCTCAACAGGCTAAGGTGCCAGCCACATACACCTGAGCTGGCGGGTTCAAATCCAGCCCAGGCCCACCAAACAACAATGATGGCTGCAACCAAAAAATGGCCAGGCGTTGTGGCGGGCGCCTGTAGTCCCAGCTACTTGGGAGGAATTGAGCTTGAGCCCAGGAATTGGAGGTTGCTGTGAGCTGTGATGCCCGGCACTCTATCCAGGGTGACGGCTTTAGGATCTTTCTCACAAAAAAAAAAAAAAAAAAAAATTTATAAAAGGAAATAAGAGGAAATTTTGGAATTAAAAAATACTAAAATTCACTACAGAAAATCATCAGAAGATTTCAGCCAGCAGATAAAGAATCATCAAAATTAAAGACTGGCCCATTGAAATTATCCAATCTGGGCTCAGCACCCATAGTACAGTGGTTACTGTGCCAGCCACATGCGCCAAGCCTGGCAGGTTCAAGCCCAGCCCAGGCCAGCTAAACAACAATGACAACTGCAACCAAAAAAATAGCTGGGCATTGTGGTGGGTGCCTGTAGTCCCAGCTACTTGGAAGGCTGAGGCAAAAAAATCACTTAAGACTTTGAGGTTTTTGTGGGAGACATAGTGAGACTCTGTCTCAAAAAAAAAAAAAGAAAAAAGAAAAAAAAGAAAGAAAGAAAGAAATTATACAATCCGGATAAGACATGATTGAAAGGGGGGAGGAGCCAAGATGGCGGTCTGTAGCCAGCTTTCTGCAGACGCTCCTGTCCAGAAGGAGAGTTAAAGGACAGAAATTTAGCAAGAAAGCCAATGGTTTGGAGCTGAGCCAAGAGACAAGGTCGAGGAACGCACATCAACACTGCTGGAGCGACCTGCAACCCCAAGGATGCAAATTAAAGGTACAGAGCACATCACCAAGCAGACGGGAGTCCCCTCCCCCAAGAGAACAGCTTGCAGTATACGCCATACCTCCATACAAACAAGCGAGCAGAGTTCAGATGTCCTTCCACTCTACCCCA
>CAUYON010092984.1:0-19559 GCA_963573935.1 Arctocebus calabarensis
TCTTTTTTTTTTTTTTTGAGACAGAGCCTCAAGCTGTCACCCTGGATAGAGTGCTGTGGCATCACAGCTCACAGCAACCTCCAATTCCTGGGCTCAAGTGAGTCTCCTGCCTCCGCCTCCCAAGTAACTGGGACTACAGGCACCTGCCACAACGCCCGGCCATTTTTTGGTTGCAGTCGTCATTGTTTGGCAGCCCGGGCTGAATTCGGACCCACCAGCTCAGGTGTACGTGGCTGGCACCTTAGCCCATTGAGCCACAGCCGCAGAGCCGGGACTGTTATGTCTTAACCTCTTTGTGTATGTTATAACTATCAGACATGTTCATGTCCAATTAAATAAAAGCATTTTGTGTACAGAAGAGGCTACAGTGATAGTAGATTTGAGTTACACCTTTACTTTTCATGTGTCCACATGCAAGTCAACCCTTATTTGGTTTCCTTTGTACGTTTCTTTTTTTTTTTGATTGAGACAGAGTCTCATGTTGTCACCCTTGTGGAGTGCCATGGCGTTACAGCAACCTCCAACTCGGGCTGAGGTGATTCTCTCACTTCAGCCTTCCTAGTAACTGGGACTTCAGGCACCTGCCACAACACTGCTATCTTTCTGTTTCGCAGTTCGGCGAGGCTGGTTTTGAACCTGCCACCTTCAGTATATGGGGCTGGAGCCCTACTCTGAGCCACAGGCACCGCCCAGTTTCACCTCTCTTAATTGTGGTTTGTAGAAAAGGAAATAATAGGCTCAGCAGCTGTAGCGCAATGGTTACAGTGTGGGCCACATACACCGAGGCTGGCAGGTTTGAACCCAGCCTGGGCCAGCTCAACAACAATGACAGCTGCAACAGAAAAATAGCTAGGTGTTGTGGCGGGCACCTGTAGTCCAGCTACTTGGGAGGCTGAGGCAAGAGAATTGCTTAATCCCAGGAGTTTGAGGTTGCTGTGAGCTGTGATGCCACTGCACTCTACCAAGGGCTATATAGTGAAACCATCTCAAAAAGGAAAAAAAAAAGGAGAGGAAAGGAAATAATAGAAACTTTCAGAAATGTAAAGAAGAAGATTCAAATTTAGATAATTTACTTAACCCTAGACAAAATTACATAATAAAACTATCATGCTCTCTGGAGAACATACTCATTTTACATCACCCAGTTGTTCCCCAGACACATCGTAAATGGTCTGCAGACCTGTCAATGGCTCTATCAAAGGCTTTACATAAGATTTTAGTCTTCTTCAGGCCTGGGGAAAGTGTAGTTAAATCATGCATCCCTGTCAGCTTTAAATCTTTTTTTTTTTTTTTTATAATATTTTATTTTATTTTTTTGAATCATAGCTGTGTACATTAGTTCAACCGAGGGGTACAGTGTAGGGGCTTCACATGCAATCTGAGATATTTTATCAACCTGATTAACATACCGTTCATGATATTTTCTCGTTTACTATATGAAAACATTTTTGATCCATATTTAGAAGTTTTCGCCTGACCCTTCAAATATGTACCACCCATGTGATCTCACCCTTTGTCCCAACTCCCCCCACCTTCTCCCTCCCCTTCCCTCCCTCTCCCATGTGGGCCCAAATCTTAACTGTTTGGGTTCTGGTCTGCTTGGTGCTAAACATTTGTCTTAATGAAGAACTGTGACCTTAGTATGAAATTGGAAGCTCAGGTGAATTTTATGTGCCTAATTTTGAAGAATTTCTGTGACTAGACCACATAAAATAATCTCTGCTGAACTTACTGATTCTCCACTTACCCCCTTTGCTTATAAATGTAAATTTCTATATTCTGGTTTAAACTTTATATCTGTCCATTGCCTTCTGGCTGTTTTTCTTGATTACAAGGCTCTTGGCTGGGCTGTCTACTTTCCTCCAAACCTCAGAACATTTTTGGCAGTTCTCTTGTCTCAGGGCTCTTTAAGAAAAGATTCCTCTGTTGCCCATGAAGAGTTCTCTTCTATCCATTTGTTGCCTCTCTGAGGCCATTTTTACATACTTGACTCAGGCTTATCCCTAATTTCAGTTATACCAGCCAGAATAACCAGCATAGGGATAAATGTCACAAACCTTAACAGGCATGCATAGGAATTGTCTAGAGATCTTGATAAAATGCAGATCTGGGTTTGAGCCCAAGAGTCTACATTTTTAGTATCACTTGGTGCTAGATGAGGGTCCACACTTAGGATAGCAAAAATACTAGGGTAAGATGTTTAAACTCTGAGGAACTTTTTATATGAAGTAATTTCTAAAAAGTTTGCTTCTGGCTCGGCACCTGTGGCTCAAGCTGCTAAGGCGCCAGCCACATACACAAGCTGGAGATTCAAATCCAGCCTGGGCCTGCCAAATAACAATGATGGCGGCAGCCAAAAAATAGCCAGACAATGTGGCAGGCGCCTGTAGTCCCAGCCACTTGGGAGGCGGAGGCAGGAGAATTGCTTGAGCCCAAGAGTTGGAGGTTGCTGTGAGCTATGATGCCAAAGCACTGTACCCAGGGCAACAACTTGAGGCTCTATCTCAAAAATAAAATAAAATAAAGGTTAAATAAATAAAAAGTTTGCTTCTGCATTTCTTGACATCCCCACACTTCAGTTTTAGACCTTTCTGTGTTTTATTTACCTAGCACTAATGGTTCCTGGCATGTAATTAATAGGGCCTACTGTTTAGTATCCATAATAGGTGTATAAGCCAGGGAGAAATTAAGAGAGTTTTGTGTTATTTAAGTAAAAATATTTTTTCTTTTTTTTTTTGAGACAGTCTTGCTATGTCACCCTTGGTAGAGTGCCATGTTGTTACAGCTGACAGCAACCTCAAACTCTTTGGCTTAAGCAATTCTCTTGCCTTAGTCTCCCAGGTAGCTGGGACTACAAGGCACCCGCCACAATGCCTAGCTATTTTTTTTTCTTTTTACAGTTTGGACGGGGCCGGGTTTGAACCTGCGACGCTCAGTATATGGGGCCAGCACGCTTCTTGCTGAGCCACTGGCGCTGCACTCGCCTGGCTATTTTTTTGTTGCAGTTGTCAAGCAAGCCCTGGCTGGGTTCGATCTGGTCTCGGTGCATGTGGCCAGTGCCATAATTACTGTGCTATGGGCGCCGAGCCTAGATAAAAATATTTTAAATGTCCTTCCTGATTTCTCTCTCTACAACTGCTTTGAGACACCATTAACGCAAATATTTTTTTTTTTTTTTTTGAGACAGAGTCTCAAGCTATTGCCCTGGGTAGAGTGCTGTGGTGTTGTAGCTCACAGCAACCTCCAATTCTTGGGCTCAGACTTGCCTCAGTTTTTCTTTTTGCTCAGGCTGGTCTCAAACTCCTGAGCTCAAGCAATCCACCCACCTCGGCCTCAGTGCTCGGATAACAGGCGTGAGCCACCTCTCTCAGCCCATTAACTCAATCTTAATGTCTTAAGTGGTAAAGCTAAAATTTAATCTCAGGTTTTTAGACTCCTGAACTCATTTTTTTTTTTTTTTAGAGACAGTCTCACTTTGTCACCCTTGGTAGAGTGCCATAGCATCACAGCTCACAGCAACCTCCAGCTCTTGAGCTTAGGTGATTCTCTTGCCTCAGCCTCCCGAGTAGCTGGGACTCCAGGAGCCCGCCACAACACCCAGCTATTTTTTTTTGTTGTTGTTGCAGTTTGGCCAGGGTTGGGTTTGAACCTGCCACCCTCGGTATATAGGGCTGGTGCCCTACTCACTGAGCCACAGGCATCGCCTTTGAACTCATTTTTTTATCTGCTTTATCCTGTGGC
The DNA here is from genome assembly GCA_963573935.1 of Arctocebus calabarensis. NCBI lineage: Eukaryota > Metazoa > Chordata > Mammalia > Primates > Lorisidae > Arctocebus > Arctocebus calabarensis. Next base: position 3,742 of record CAUYON010092984.1, read on the forward strand.
CTTTAACTGATCTGTTGCCAAAAGTTAGTGTTTGCTAACTATTTATTTATTTAGGAGCCAGAGTCTCACTTCTGCATGTTGCCATGCTAAAGGGCCACAGTGTCAGTCTAGCTTACAACAGCAGCCTCAAATTCCTGGGCTCAAATGCTTTTCCTGCCTTAGCCTCTCAAGTAGCTGGGACTACAGGTGCCTGCCACAACACCCAGCTAATTTTTTGTATGTTGTATGTAGACGTACTGTATTCTTACAGTAAAGCTAGGGCAAAAATGTTACTAAGAAAATCACAGCCAAGAAAACGTAGTGAGACCCCCATCTCTACAAAGAAATTTTTTTTTTTTTTTTTTTGCAGTTTTTGGCCAGGGCTGCGTTTGAACCCACCACTGGCATATGGGGCCGGCGCTGTACTCCTTTGAGCCACAGGCGCCACCCCAAAGAAATTTTTTTTAAACTGTATGTGGTGGTACATCCCTGTAGTCCTAGCTACTCAGGAGGCCGAGGCAGGAAGATTGTGGTGCCCAGGAACACCAGGATACAGTGAGCTATGATTATGCCACTGCATTCCAGCTTGGGTGACAGTCCCTTTTGTCTTAAAAAATCATTAGAGGGGCTCAGTGCCCCTAGTTCAGTTATTAGGGCGCCGGCCACGTGCACCAGGGTTGATGAGTTTGAACCCGGCCAGAGCCTGCTAAACAAAAAATAGCCAGGCGTGGCAGGTGCTTGCAGTCCCAGCTACAGGGAGACTGAGGCGAGAGAATCGCTTGAGTCTTAAGAGTTGGACGTTGCCAAGGGCAACTTAAAAACTCTGTCTCAAAAAAAAAAATCCGCAAGGCCCCGTGGCTCATGCCTTGTAATCCCAGCACTGTGTGAGGCTGAGGAGGAGGATTTGCTTGAGCTCAGGAGTCCGAGACGCCTGAGCGAAAGTGACACCCCAACTGGAAAAAAATGGAAAAACCCAGTTGGATGCCTGTAATCCCAGCAACTTCTGGAGACTGAGGCAGTGGGATGCCCACATCCCACGTCTGAGGTTACAGTGAGCTGTGATGACCCTGCACTCTGCTCAGGGGTATAGGGTGGGACTCTGTTTCAACAACAACAAAAATTCCTAAGAGGAAATATATTTTATTAATTTAAATGGGAAGTGGATCATCATAAGTCATTCTCATCTTCAGGTTGAGTAGGCTCAGTAGAAGGGGTGTTGGTCTTGCTGTCTGGGCTAGCAGAGGCAGAAGAAAATCTGAATGTAGGTGTACAAGGGTCCACTTGAATTTATTAGAAGATTGCTTCTCAGCAGGACCTCTGCTCCTATGCTTCTTATAATGGACATCCATCTAAGCTGGCCCCTTGCTGATTCAATCTTGTAGCTGCCCTGCCACATCATTATTGCCTTAATCCTTCACCCACTTCTCTAGGTGAGAGTCCAGAATGGAGGGGCTAAATCAAGTCACCTTCCCCCATTCCTTCACACTGTTCTACTTCTTCCCTTTCTGAAATTTGGGGCACTCAAGATATCCTAGGGAAGGTGGGGGTGGTGGCCTGGTGGCCGCCCCAAGTGAGGTGTGTGGATTTCCTAAACTTAGGAGTTCAAGACCAGCATGAGCAAAGTGAGACCCCATTTCACCTAGAAGTAGAAAAACTAGCCAAAGTTCAGCTATTTGAGAGGCTGAGGCAATAGGATTGCTCAAGCCCAAGAATTTAAGGTTGCTGTGAGCTATGATACCTTATCACTGAACCCCAGGGTGACTGAGACTGTCTCAGAAAAGAAAAAAAGAAAGCGATACCATAGAGAGTAGTTTACGAAGATTCTTATTGGCTGGGGATAGAGTCTTGGGTTGCAAGTAGAGATACATGGAATCCAGTCTGCTAATCTGTGTGATTTAGGACAGGTTGCTCTCCTGTTCTGAACCCAAGTTCAAGAAAGGATTTTGCTGTTTTCCATAAATATTTAATGCTTACTACCCATATTATCCTAGACCACTGTTGGTACTAAGCCTGTGAGAGAGAACAAGATAGCTCCTGGTGGAGCTCACTAGTTTATGGACAAAACACATTAATTAAATAGGTAATTACAAACTATTTTAAAGCAATAAAAAATGCAGGGTGCTTTAAGAAAGTCTCCTTTAATAAGGAGTGGGGGATGTGGAGGTGTCTCTGAAAGCTCTTCCTCATTTAAAAAGATCTGAGGGTGGTGGCTCCCGTAGCTCAGTGGGTAGGGCCCCGGCCACTACACCAAGGTTGGCGGGTTTGAACCTGCCCCAGGCCAACTAAAACAATGACGACAGCAACAACAACAGAAAAATAGCCAAATGTGGTGGGCACCTGTAGTCCCATCTACTCACGGAGGCTGAGGCAAGAGAATCACCTAAGCCCAAGAGCTGGAGGTTGCTGTGAGCTGTGATGCCAAGGTACTCTACCAAGGGTGACAAAGTGAGACTCTGTCTCTAAAAATAAAATAAAATAAAATTTAAAAATATAAAAAGATCTGAGGAATAAGAAGTTACCCTGGAGCAGCGCCTTTGGCTCAAAGAAGTAGCGCGCCAGCCCCATATGCTGGACCGAGGTGGTGGGTTCAAACCAAGCCCCAGCCAAAAACTAAAAAAAAAAAAAGAAGTTACCCTGGAAAGAATAATGCTAAGGGAGGCTGGAGGAGGTGATTCTGGGCAAAGGACCAGCATGTGTGGAGTTGAGGGGAGCAGCTTGGCATGGAGACCTTCTGCACTCAGCATGAATAGGAAAATAGGAAGCCAGTGGCTGAGTTTACAGTATGAAAGGCCCTGCTGTCACTAGATTCCCTCCTCATAGTAATTTTTTTTCTTTTTTTTTTTTAGAGACAGAGTCTCACTCTATTGCCCTTGGTAGAGTGCCATGGCATCACACAGCTCACAGCAACCTCCAGCTCTTGGGCTCAAGCGATTCTCTTGCCTCAGCCTTCCGAGTAGCTGGGACTATAGGTGCCCAATGCCTGGCTATTTTTTGTTGCAGTTTGGCCAGGCGCCCTACTCACTGAGCCACAGGTGTCACCCTCCTCATAGTAATTTTGACAACTGTTACTAAACCCCTTTTATAGTGACCAAACACCTGAAGCTTAGAGAGTTTATCTTGCCCAAAGTCACACTCTTATAAACTAGCAGATGAGGTACTTGAGTCCAAACAGAGTTACAGAATAGAACCCAAAAAATAAATAATAAAATAACTTATTTATTTTATTCTTTTCCTGATTTCAATAAAAGAATAAAAGAAGGTTCTTAAAACCAGTGGTGGTTACGAACATCTGGAAGATGTTGAAAAGTAACTTTCTGATTTAGGTGTAGGGTAGAACCCACAAATTTGGGATTTGGGTTGTGTTTTGAGACACAGTCTTTCTCTATTGGCCCAGGCTACAGTGTGGTAGCATCAGCCTAGCTCCCTACCATCACACCCAGCCAATTTTTTCTATTTTTGGCAAAGACATAGTCCTGCTCTTGCTCAGGCTGGTCTTAAAGTTCTGGCTCCAAATGATCTTCCTGCCTCTTAGAATGCTAAAAGTACAGGCATGAGCCACCTGTACTAATTGGGCTAGAATTTACATTCTTTTTTTTTTTTGAGCAGAGTCTCACTATGTTGCCCTCGGTAGAGTGCCATGGCGTTACAGTTCACAGCAACCTCAAACTCTTGGGCTTAAGCAATTCTCTTGCCTCAGCCTCCCAAGTAGCTGGGACTACAGGCACCCACCACAACACCCGGAGTTGACTCACGAGTGGAGAACTGCAGGATTGGCAAGATAATACTACAGTGGTCATGGTATTGTTCCCCAACCATCATCAGCTGGGAATTCTGTCAAGAATGCAAATTTTGGGGCAGCTCCTGTGGCTCAGCGAGTAGGGCGCCGGCCCCATATACCGAAGGTGGCGGGTTCAAGCCCGGCCTCTGCCGAACTGCAAAACAAAAAAATAGCCGGGCGATGTGGTGGGCGCCTGTAGTCCCAGCTACTAGGGAGGCTGAGGCAAGAGAATCGCTTAAGCCCAAGAGCTGGAGGCTGCTGTGAGCAGTGTGACGCCACGGCACTCTACCCAGGGCGATAAAGTGAGACTCTCTACAAAAAAAAAGGAAGAAAACTAGCATTATATCATAAATTAAAATTAAGACTAGAGAGATTCCCAATGGCCTGCAGTTCAAAAATTTACATTGCTAACAATAACTCCACTCATTCAAAGGGCAGGTGCTTGTCATTATTATGTTATAATATGCAGGAATCTTTCTCTAGAAGATTTTAGAATTTTTCTTTTCTTTTTTTGTTTTTTTTTGCAGTTTTTGGCCGGGGCTGGATTTCAACCCACCAGCTCTAGTACATGGGGCCGGTGCCCTATTCCTTTGAGCCACAGGCACTGCCCTCTAGCAGCATTTTTCATTAACCTTGAGCCACAGGCACTGCCCTCTAGCAGCATTTTTCATTAAAATATTCTTAAGCCTGGTTCAGCGCCTGTACTCAGTGGCTAGGGCGCCAGCCACATACACTGGGTCTGGTGGCTTAGAACCCAGCCTGAACCTGCTAAACAATAATGACAACTACAACAACAACAACAATAACAAAAAAAAATAGCCCAGGCATTGTGGTGGGCACCTGTAGTCCCAACTACTTGCTCCCAAGTAAGCAAGAGAATCGCTTGAGCCCAAGAGTTTGAGGTTGCTGTAAGCTGTGATGCCATAGCACTCTACTGAGGATGACAAAAAAAAAAAATTCCTTAAGCCCATGCATATATGAAAACTTAGTAATAGGGACATGATAAAACTCACTATCAAAGGAAAAACCATAGATTATTAAGTAAATGTTGTTGCGAGAAATTTAGCTTCCTACGTTATGCCCTAAAAAAAAAAAAAAAAATCTCAGGTTGGGCAGCACCTGTGGTTTAGTGAGTGAGTAGGGTGCTGGCCCCTTATACCAAGGGTGGTGGGTTCAAACCTGGCCCCGGGCCAAACTGCAACAAAAAAATTGCCAGGCGTTGTGGCAGGCACCTGTGGGAGCTACTTGGGAGGCTGAGGCAAGAGAATCGCCTAAGCCCAGGAGTTGGAGGTTGCTGTGAGCTGTGATGCCACAGCACTCTACCCAGGGAGCTATAGCTTGAGGCTCTGTCTCAAAAAAAAAAAAAAAAAAGAGAGAGAGAATCACTTGAGCCCAAGAGCCTGAGGTTGCTATGAGCTATAACGCCACAGCACTCTACCAAGGGCAACAAAGTAAGGCTCTGTCTCCCCCCCAAAAAACTCTTACATGTGAGGTGCCATCCATATATTTGGAGAAAAGGAGCACCCTTATCCCTAAAGAGGAAGAAACACAGAGAGGAATGTGAATGGACAGGCCTTGCCGAGTTTCCTCTAGTGTTTACTTAGCTCATACCCACTATTCTCAACTCATTTCTCCATGACTTTCCACGCTGCATCAAACCTAGTGTAAAAATACTCAGGTTTAACTACTTCAGGTCCTCATTTTCTCAAGAAGGCTCCCATGTCACATAAAATTTATCTTCTTTTTTTTTTTTTTTGAGACAGAGTCTCACTCTGTTTCCCTGTAAGAGTACTGTGGCACCATAGCTCACAGCAACCTCAAACTCTTGGGCTCAAGTGACCCTCTTGTCTCAGTCTCCCGAGCAGCTGGGACTATAGGTGCCTACCATGATCCCCGGCTAGTCTTTCTATTTTTAGTAGAGATGAGGTCTTGCTCTTGCTCAGGTTGGTTTTGAACTCCTGAGCTCAGGCAATCCACTAGTCTTAGCCTCCCAGAGTGCTAGGACTACAGACACGAGTCATACAATGTTTCTCTTTTTTTCTCCTTTTTTGGTATTAAATCATAACTATATACATTAGTGCATTTATGGGATATAATGTGCTGATTTTATACAAATTTGGAATGCTTACTCCAAACTGGTTAACATAGCCTTCACCTCACTTGCCATAAAATTTTTCTTAAATAAAATTATATGTTTTTCTCTTATCAATCTGTCTTTTCTTTTTTTTAGACAGAGCCTCAAGCTGTCACCCTGAGTAGAGTGCTATGACATCACAGCTCACAGCAACCTCCAATTCCTGGGCTCAAGCGAGTCTCCTGCCTCTGCCTCCCAAGTCGCTGGGACTACAGGCACCCGCCACAACGCCTGGACATTTTTTGGTTGCAGCTGTCATTGTTGTTTGGCGGGGCAGGCTGGATTCGAACCCACCAGCTCAGGTGTACGTGGCTGGTGCCTTAGCCCGTTGAGCCACAGGCGCCGAGCCCAATCTGTCTTTTTTTATAAGGGTTCCAGCCAAGAACTCATAAGATGGGGAAGAAAAAGACATTCTTCCTCCCCTATACAGTTTTGTAAATAATAGTAAAAACATAGATACAACCCAAATGTCCATCAACGGTAAAAGAATAAATAAAATATAGTATATTACATGATATAATACTATTCAATACTGTACTACACATGTAGGTTGTACCCTCCAACTTCTATATACCATGGTACACTATAAATACACTATATAGTAGTGTAGAAAAAAAATTGTACTTCAGTAGAAAACTAGCACCTAGAGGACCCAGACATTCTGATTCTGGCCCTCTTCACTGTTTTCTTCCCTGTGACAAATAACCAGAAGCAAAAAATCATAATAAAATATTAGCAACAGTTAACTCTAGTTATAGAAAAATAGCTGTTACTTACATTAATTTGTACTTTTTTTTTTTTGGAGACAGAGCCTCGAGTTTTCACCCTCAGTAGAGTGCTGTGGCATCACAGCTCACAACAACCTCCAACTCCTGGGCTTAAGCGATTCTCTTGCCTCAGCCTCCCGAGTAGCTGGGACTACAGGCGCCCGACACAACACCCAGCCATTTTTTGGTCGTAGTTGTCATTGCTGTTTGGCAGGCCTGGGCTGGATTTGAACCCGCCAGCTCAGGTGTATATGGTTGGCGCCTTAGCCACTTGAACTACAGGAGCCGAGCCACTTTGTACTTTTTGTTAACTATAAATTTCTTAGGAAAGACGAAGAATTCCAAAGTGCTTATTTTTGTGATGCCTCATACCCTGCACCTACAGAGACAGGCAGGACACAATATGCAAAAGCTATGTTCCAAAAGTTCATTGGCAAGTCAATTGCTTACACCTTATTCATTTTCCTATCAAAATAATATTATATCTGTTAGGTTCCCAAGCTAGCCAGTCCCCCATGACATAACAAATGTTAATTCAAGCTAGGCGCAGTAGCTCACACCTATCATCCTAACACTCTAGGAGGTCAAGGCGGGAGGATCCCTTGAGCTCAGGAATTTGAGACCAGCCTAAGCAAGAGTGAGATCCCGTCTCTACTAAAAATAGAAAAATTAGCCAGGTATATGGCAGGTACCTGTAGTCCCAGCTACTCAGGAGGCTAAGGAAAGAGAATTGCTTTAGCCCAAGAGTTTGAGGTTGCCGTTAGCTATGACACCACCACAATCTATCCAAGGCAACAGAGTGAGATTCTGTCTAAAAAAAAAGTCCTAACAGTGCAGCTCTTACCCTCATGAGGAAACTGGTCACTTAGGATATGGCAAAAAGTGAGCATGAGTCAGAGTTAAGGTTTACACATTTGTCAGAAGTACCTGTTTCCAACAGGGTACTAGCTAGGTATCTCTATACACAGAATGTTTTCAGGTTTGCTGGTCAGATTTTATATTTATATTGATACATATTATGTGTGTGTGTATATATTTATGTACACACACACACATATACACACACACGCACACATATATGCTCACACCCCATTATATACTATAGAAAATATACACACATCTTTAGGATGTATAATCTAACATGTTTTTATACATGCTATACATAGATATATAACATAAACTAATATAATCACATAATGATGCTTTAGTCAATAAGGGCCACATCCACATATACCACAGCTATCCCGTAAGATTATAAAGGAGCTGAGAAATTCCTGTTGCCCAGGACATCATGGTTATAGCTTCTCAGCACAGCACATTACCTTGCTCACGTGCTCGTGGTGGTGCTGATGTAGACAGACCTACTATGTTGCCTGCTGTATAAAAGCCCAGAACATACAGTATGTACAGTACATAATGCTTGATAATGATAATAAATAACCATGTTGCTGGTTTATGTATTTACCACACTATACTTTTTGTTGTGTATTCCTACTTTCAGAGTGTATTCGTACTTACAAAAAAAAAAAAAATTAACTATAAGTCAGCCTCAGCCAGGTCCTTTAGGAGGTCTTCAGAAGGGGGTATCATCAGCATGCCATGGGATAGCTCCCTATGTAGCTCCCGAAGACCGCCCAGTGGGACGAGACGGGGAAGTGATGGTCCTGACCATATGTAAACGTAGGCTAATGTGTATATTTGTATCTTAAGATTTTTTTCTTTTGGCTCAGCACCTGTAGCTCAAACGGCTAAGGCGCCAGCCACATACACCAGAGGTGGTGGGTTCGAATCCAGCCCTGGCCTGCCAAACAACAATGACAACTACAAACAAAATATAGCCAGGCAGGGCGGCGCCTGTGGCTCAAAGGAGTAGGGCGCCGACCCCATATGCCTGAGGTGGTGGGTTCAAAAGCAGCCCCAGCCAAAAACTGGAAAAAAAAAAATAGCCAGGTGTTATGGTTGGCACCTGTAGTCCCAGCTACTTGGGAGGCTGAGGCAAGAGAACTGCTTAAGCCCAGGAGTTGGAGATTGCTGTGAGCAGGGTGACAGTTTAAGGCTCTGTCTCAAAAAAAAAGATTTTTTTCTTTTGCTTGGTTTTGTTTTTGAGACAATGTGACTCTGTTGCCCAGGGTAAAGTACCAGGGCATTATCACAGCTCACAGCAATCTCAAACCCTTAGGCTCAGGTGACCCTCTTGCCTCAGCCTGCCAAGTAAGTGAGACTAACAGGTGCTCACCAACACACCCAGATAGTTTTTCTATTTTTAGTAGAGATAGGATCTTGCTCTTGCTCATACTGGTCTTGAACTCCTGAGCTCAGGCAATCCACCTACCTTGGCTTCCCAGAGTGCTACGATTACAGGTGTGAGTCACCTGCTCTCACTCGTGTCTTAGTTTTCTTTTTTCTTTTCTTTTTTTTTTTTTGGAGACAGAGTCTCAAGCTGTCACCCTGGATAGAGTGTCGTGGCATCACAGCTCACAGCAACCTCCAATTCCTGGGCTCAAGCGAGTCTTTTGCCTCCGCCTCCCAAGTAGCTGGGACTAGGCACCCGCCACAATGCCCAGCCATTTTTTGGTTGAAGCCATCATTGTTGTTTGGCGGGCCCAGGCTGGATTCGAACCCGCCAGCTCAGGTGTACGTGGCTGGCGCCTTAGCCCGTCGAGCCACAGGCGCCAAGCCTTGTGTCTTAGTTTTCAACATAGAAAATTTTAAAATTTAAAGAGGAAATAGCATATGGAATAAGGATATAAGGAAAGAAAATATTTTTGTATAGCTACACATGCTTCTATTTCAAGCCAACAGTTATTACAAGAACCAAAATGTTGGTGACGCCCATAGCTCAGTTCGTAGGGCGCCGGCCACATACACCGAGGCTGGGGGATTCGAACAACAGTGACAAATACAATAAAAAAATATCCAGGCATTGTGGCAGGCACCTATAGTCCCAGCTACTGGAGGGGCTGAGGCAAGAGAATTGCTTAAGCCCAAGAGTTGGAGGTTGCTGTAAGTTAAGATGCGACAGCATTCTCCCAAGGGCAACATAGTGAGACTCTGTCTCAAAAAAGTTTTAAAAAAGATTAAAAGTTTATAAAATAGAAAAGTTAGAGTACGGTAATGTCAACTTATCATTTGAAGAGAGAAAAAAAAGTATAGTAAATTTAGAGTAGCCTGAGCGCACGGTGTCTATAGTCTAAACTATAGTTTGTAGTGCAGGGTCCAAGATCTTCACATTCACTCTCCACTTGCTCATAGACTCACCGTGGCCACTTCCAGTCCGGCAAGCTCCATTCGTGGTAAGTTCACTACCATTTTTACCATTTATACTGCATTTTTACTGTACATTTGCTATATTTAGACATGTTAGATACACAAATACTTGCCATTGTGTTACAACTGCCTACAGAACTGAGTGCAGGCTTGTACCCTAGGAGCAACGGCTGTCCCATAGAGAGATGTGGACTAGGCTGCACCACCTAGGTTTGTGCAGATGGCTGCACTGTCTACGATTATGTAATCAACTCTGGATGTTCACACAAAGGCAAAACCCATTTCTCAGAACATACTCCCATCATAAAATGATGCATGACTATATTTGTGTGTGTTAGCTTGTGATTTTTTTTTTTTTTTTTTTTGAGACAGAGCCTGAAGCTGTCACCCTGGATAGAGTGCTATGGCATCACAGCTCACAGCAACCTCCAATTCCTGGGCTCAAGCGAGTCTCTTGCCTCTGCCTCCCAAGTCGCTGGGACCACAGGCGCCCGCCACAACGCCCGGCCATTTTTTGGTTGCAGACGTCATTGTTGTTCGGTGGGCCCAGGGGCTGGATTCGAACCCGCCACCTCAGGTGTACATGGCTGGCGCCTTAGCCCGTTGAGCCACAGGCGCCGAGCCAGTCCCATATAATTTGAATTCAGTCAAAAGGCTTCATTAAGGACCTAGAAGGCCACATGTTGCCTTAAGGCAACAGTTTCCCATCCCTGGTTAAATACATATAATACTTTCTTTCTTCTTCTTTTTTTTTTTTTTATTGAGACAGAGTAGTCTCACTTTGTCACCCTCATTAGAGTGCTGTGGCATAGATCACAACAGCCTCAAACTCTTGGGCGCAAGTGATTCTCTTGCCTTCGCCTCCCTAGTAGCTGGGACTACAGGCGCCCGCCACAATGCCCGGCTATTTCTTGTTTGTTTTTGTTTAGTAGGCCTGGGCTGGGTTCGAACCTGCCAGCCCTGGAGCATGTGGTGCCCTAACTACTGAGGTATGGGCGCCCTTCATCTTTGTTGCTTCCCAGCTCTCCCATGCCTCAGGCAGTCTGAGATCATTTTCCCATTTTACAGTAGAAGAAATAGAGGTTTGAAGAGGTGAAGGGACTTGCTCAAGGTCAAGCTATCTAAGGTCTTCTACTCAACTCATGTTTTAGTCATCAGTGAGGGCACATGGTTCTCTATCCTTCCCCTTTCTTTTATAACTGAATTCTGTTTGGTCACATTCAAATACATTTTAGGACATGTATTCTGAACTACTTTAGGTAGAAGGCACAGGTTCGAAAAAAAGAGAAAGCAAATTCTTAGTCTTTCTGGTAAGTAATGAAGGGAGGTGAGGAAGGACATATTTTTGGAGTCAGACAAAACTAGGCTTGAAGCCTGGCTCTCCTTATTACTAGTTGTATGATCTTTGAACCTGATTCTGGACCTACACACTGACAGATAGTGGCAACCGCTCAAGTGTTTATTGGTTTGCCTTTTCTTGCATATTTGCTACTTATTGGGTAAACCCTGGCAATATTTCAGGCTCTTTCTTTTCCTTTCTCTTTTTTTTCTTGGCAGAATCTTGCTTTGTTACCTGGACTAGTGTGCCAGGTCATTAGCTAGCTCACGGCAACCTCAAACTCTTGGGTTCAAGTGATTCTCCCACCTCAGCCTCCTGAGTAGCTGGGAGTACAGGCACCTGCCACTATGCCTGGCTAATTTTTCCCTTTTTAAGTAGAGATAGGGTATTGCTCTTGCTCAGTCTGGTCTTGAACTCCTGAGCTCAAGAGATCCTCTCACTTTGGCCTCCTGAAGTGCTAGGATTATAGGCATGAGCCACCACTCCTACCCTCAAAACTTTTTCACTAATTGCTATATCTGTTATGATGATCCATGATTCATGATCTTTGATGCTACCATTGTAATTGTTTTCAGGTACCATAAACAGTATGCATATAAGATAGCAAACTTAGTAGATAAATATGTGTGTTCCACCAACCATACCTCCCTCCCCTGGGGCCTTCCTGTTCCCTGAGTCACAACAGTATTAAAATTAGGCCAATTGAAAACCCTACCTAAGTGTCACATCTCTCACTTTAAATGAAAAACTAGGAATGATTAAACTTAGTGAGGAAGGTATGAAAGCCAAGATAAGATAAACACTGGGCCTCTTATATCAAACAGTTTGTCAAGTTGTGAATGCAAAGGATAAAAGTGCTACTCCAATGAACACTTTTGGTAAGTGGTAAGAAAGCAAAACAACTTTGCTGTCAGGGAGAAAGTTTTAGTGGGTGTCTTTAAGCGAAAGGCTAATCCAGAGCAAGGACCTAACTTTCTGGTCCTTGAAAAGGCTAAAAGAGGTGAGGTAGCTGCAGAAGAAAACATTGAAGCTAGTGGAGGTTGGTTCAGGAGGTGTAGGGAAAGAAACCATCTCTAGAACATAAAGTGAAAGTTCAAGTGCTGATGGAGAAGTGCTGGTGGAGAAGCTGCAGGAAGTTATCCAGATGCTCTAGTTAGGATCATTGATGAAGGCAGCTACACTAAACCACAAATTTTCAATGTAAATGACATAGCTTACATTGGAGGAAGATACATGTAGGACTTTCATAGCTAGAGAGGAGAAGTCATTGCCTGGCTACAAAGTTTCAAAGGACAGGCTGATTTTTGTTAAGAGCTAATGTTTTGGTGACTTAAGTTGAAGCCAATGCTTATTTACCATTCCAAAAAGCCTAAGGCCCTTAAGAATTTTGCTAAGTCTACCTTGCCTGTGCTCTTTATATATGCACAGTCTGGATGATAGCACCTTTGTTCACTATGGTTTACTGAATATTTTAAGCCAATGGTTGAGACCTACTTTACAGAAAAAAAGATTCCTTTCAAAATGTTACTGCTCATCGACAATACTCAGGAGCTCTGGTAGAGACGTGCAAAGAGTTCAATGCTGTTTTTGTGTCTGTGAACACAACATCCTTTGTGCAGCCTGTGGAACAAAGAGTAATTTTGACTTTCAAGTCTTATTATTTAAGAAATACAATTCATAAGGTCATGCATATCTGCCATAGATAGTATTTCTCTGATGGATGTGGGCAAAGTAAATTGAAAACCTGGAGAAGGATTCATTGTTCTAGATGCCATTAAGAACATAAGTGATTCATGGGAAGGGGTCCAAATATCAACGTTAACAGAACTTTGGAAGAAGTTGATTCCAATCTTCATGGATGACTTTGAGGGTTCAAGACTTCATTGGAGGAAGCAACTGCCAGAGGGCATGGAAATGGAAGAGAACCCTTAGAAGGGGGGCTGAAGATGTACCTGAATCCCTTCAATTTCAGGATCAAACTGGAACGGATTGGATGAGTTATTTCTTTGTTTCTTTTTTTTTTTTTTGAGACGGAGTCTCACTATGTCACCCTGGGTAGAGTGCTGTGGCGTCATAGCTCACAGCAACCTCAAACCCTTGGGTTTAAGTGATTGTCTTGCCTCAGCCTCCAAAGCAGCTGGACTACAGGTGCCCACCACAACGCCTGGCTATTTCCTTACTGTAGTTGTCGTTGTTTGGCAGGCTGGGCGGGGTTGGAACCAGTCAGCCCCGATATATGTGGCTGGCGTCCTAGCCGCTGAGCTCAGGCGCCGAGCCAGGATGAATTATTTCCTATAGATGAGCAAAGGAAGTGGTTTCTTAAGATGGGCTCACCTTGGTGGCGCCTGTGGCTCAAAGGAGTAGGGCGCCAGTGGGTTCAAACCGGCCAAAAACTGCAAAAGCAAAAAATGATTCTAAAAAAAAAAAAAAAGATGGTATCACCTTCTGGTGAAGATGCTGTGAACATTATTGAAATGATAACAAAAAATTTAGATAATTTAGAATATTGTATCAACTTAGTTGATAATGTAGTAGCTGGGTTTGAGAGGTTTGACCCCAATTTTGAAAGACTTTCTACTGTTGGTAAAGTGCTATCAAACAGCCCCACATGCTACAGAGAAATCTTTTGTGAAAGGAAAAGTCAGTCAGTGTGGCCAGCTTTATTGTTGTCTTATTTTAAGACTTTGTTACACCTATCCCCACCTTTCAGCAACCACCAACCTGATCAGTTAGCAGCCATCAACATCGAGGCAAGACCTTCCATTGGCAAAAAAGATTGTGACTTGTGAAGGCTCAGATAGCATTAGCATTTTTAGCAATAAATTATTTCTTAATTTATTGTTTTAATTTATGGTTTTTTAGACATCTTACATGTTAGGCTATGGCATACTTATAGACTACAGTATAATGTAAATATAATAAAACTTTTGGGCAGTGCTCATTTAGTACAGTGCCGGCCCCATATACTGAAGGTGGCGGGTTTAAACCCAGCCTGGGCCAGACTGCAAAAAACAGAAAAATAGCTGGGTGTTGTGGCTGTGCAGTCCCAGCTACTCGGAAGGCTGAGGCAAGAGAATCGCCTAAGCCTAGGAGTTGGAGGTTGCTGTGAGCTGTGTGACGCCATGGCACTCTACCAAGGGCGATGAAGTATTTCTCTGTCTCTACAAAAAAAAAAAAAATAATAAAAAAATAAAAAAATATATATATATATATAAAATCTAACTTTTATATACATTAGGAAACCAGAAAATTTGTGTGATTTGCTTTATTGCACTAGTCACTATATTGTGGCGGTCTGTATTCAGACCTGCTATATCTTTGAGGTTTGCCTGTATGCATGTATAGAGAAACTCTTCATATGACAAAAAGTTCTTGCCTAATTCTATGTAACCAAGTTGTAATACCCTCCAAAATTTGGCTAGTCCTTGATTTAGACTATAAAACCATAGAAGAAGAGGAACTTTTCTATTCTTTTATTTATTTATTTATTTATTGTTGGGGATTCATTGAGGGTACAAGAAACCAGGTTACACTGATTGCATTTGTTAGGTAAAGTCCCTCTTTAAATTGTGCCTTGCCCTCAAAAGGTGTGGCACACACTGAGACCCCCCCCATTCCCTCTCTCTGCTCTTTCTTTCTCCTGTCCCTCCCTCCTTCCATCTCTCTGCTCTCCCCTTCCCTCACCCTCCACTGTCATTAATTATCCTCATATCAAAATTGAATACATAGGATTCATGCTTCTCTATTCTTGTGATGCTTTGCTAAGAATAATGTGTTCCAGGGAGAATAAGTGGCTCAGTGGGTAGGACGCCCGCCCCATATACTGAGGGTGGTGGGTTCGAACCTGGCTCTAGCCAAATTGCAACAATAACAACAAAAGAATAATGTGTTCCACTTCCATCCAGGTTAATACAAAGGATGTAAAGTTTCTATCTTTTTTTGTTTGTTTGTTTGTTTTTTAGAGACAGAGTCTTACTTTGTCCCCTTTGGTAGAGTGCTGTGGTGTCACAGCTCACAGCAACCTCCAACTCTTGGGCTTAGGCAATTCTCTTGCCTCAGCCTCCTGAGTAGCTGGGACCACAGGTGCCTGCCACAACGCCCAGCTTTTTGTTGCAGTTTGGCCAGGGCTGGGTTTCTACCCACCACCCTCAGTATATGGGGTCAGCGCCCTACTCACTGAGCCACAGGTGCTGCCCAGTTTCCATCTTTTTTAATGGCTGAATAATATTCCATGGTATACATATACTATAGCTTGTTAATCCATTCTTGGGTTGGTGGGCATTTAGGATGTTTCCACATTTTGGGAGTTGTAAATAAAGCTGCAATAAACAGTCTAGTGCAAGTGTCCTTATGATAAAAGGATTTTTTTCCTTCTGGGTAGATGCCCAGTAATGGGATTGCAGGATCAAAAGGGAGGTCTAGCTTGAGTTCTTTGAGAGTTCTCCATACTTCCTTCCAAAAAGGTTGTATCAGTTTGCAGTTCCACCAGCAGTGTAAAAGTGTTCCCTTCTCTCCACATCCACGCCAGCATCTGCAGTTTTGAGATTTTGTGAT
>CAUYON010092985.1:0-32353 GCA_963573935.1 Arctocebus calabarensis
TGTAGTCCCAGCTACTTGGGAGGCGGAGGCAAGAGACTCGCTTGAGCCCAGGAATTGGAGGTTGCTGTGAGCTGTGATGCCACGGCACTCTACCCAGGGTGACAGCTTGAGGCTCTGTCTCAAAAAAAAAAAAAAAAAAAGTCAAGAATTATGTACAAGTAAAAAAGCGAAGGTTGATTATATTATTTACACTGAAATAATTTTATTTCAATGACAAGGAATTGTTTTTGTGTTGATAAATTACTAGCCCTTAAAATGATCATCTGGTAGGCAGTTAGCAAAATAAATCTGTATTCTTCCTTATTACTTTACCAATAAGATAATCATTTGATTTTGTCTTTATCAGAAAGATACGTGTGGCTGACTGTTCTGGTTGACTACATAAAAGCCATTTCCAACCTTTTATCCTTTGTAGATTTTTTATTGTTGTCAAAACCAGAGAGTTACTTTCTCAGCCTCTGTTTTGCATCTTGCACCAGATCCTCTCTCGATGAGGGGGGACTGGAAGAATTTGTGGACATGTTTTACAACTACCACATCATTTGCAAGTGATATAACTTATTATGCATTTTTAGTTTTCAATTTCTTTATTTTAACTAGGACAACTGGGAAGTCAAATGCAACCTCCTTGAATTCCACCATGCCTCCATTTTCACTTTGGCCTGTAGATAGTCTTATGAGCCAATAAGCTAAGAAGGTGGAGGAGGGCTGGGGGCGGGGTGCAAACCAACTGTGTCTGCCAGAGATGTCTCTCCTTGTGGCTATAGGTGGTCTTCTGGATTCTTAAGGGTGGCCTTTTAACTGAGTCTAAACTTTACAGAGCAAATCCCTTTTAAAATTTGGACTCAGTTGAGGGGTCACACTTAGGGACGTGGAGGGCCACATGTGTCCTTGAAACCACAGGTTTCCCATCGCTGGATGGCCAGACAAGCAGCTCTTTACAAAAAAGGGTAGTTGGACAGGCCCAGTGGTTCACACCTGTAATCCTAGCACTCTGGGAGGATCCTTTGAGTTCAGGAGTTCAAGACCAGCCTGAGCAAGAGTGAGATCCCATCTCTATTAATATAAAACTTAGCTAAGCATGGTGATGGCACCTGTAAGTGCCAGCTACTTGGGAGGCTAAATCAGGAGGATTACTTTAGTTCATGAGTTGTAGGTTGCTGTGAGCTAGACTGATGCCACAGCACTCTAGCCTGGACAGCAGAGTGAGATTATCTGGGAAAAAAAAAAAAAAAAGAAAGAATAATAAGTAGAATTTTGGAAAGAAAACCATATTTTTTATGGAGAATTAATGAACTCTTGCAATATATAGCTTTAGAATTTGCTTAATCTAAAGGATGGGTAAAATATAAGTAACTTAGGTTTCTGGGCAAATTAGATCATGTCCATTATGTCCATGTACTAAAAGAGAAGGGTTCTCATATTTCTTCTCTTACTTTCTTAGGGATAAAATCAGCCAAGGTAGGTTTCATGGTTCTTACAATTTTGTGTAAGAATAAGGCTTTGAACACAAAATCTGCATTGCCATTTTTTAAAAAAAATTTTTTGGAGATAGTCTCTGTCGCCCTGGGTAGAGTGCAGTGGTTTCATCATAGTTCACAAAACTCCGGAGCTCAAGTGAGCCTCCTGCCTTAGCCTCTCTAGTAGCTGGGACTACAGGCATGCACCACCATACCAAGCTACTTTTTTCTATTTTTGGTAGAGAAGAAGTCTCTCTCTTTGTTGCTCAGGCTGGTGTCCAACTCCTGAACTCAAGTGATCCTCCCACTTCAGCCTCCCAGAGTGCTAGGATTACTGGCCTGAGTCACCATGCCCAGCTCCAAATCTGCTTGTAAACAGAATGATAAAGAGACATTCATTGGAACATCTAACAAGATAGAAGAATTTAGGGTGAAAGTAAAGCTTTTCCTTCAAACAGAAGGGAAAACAGAAGTTCAATACTTAGATCTAGAAAGTAGAACAAATGCATAATTATTTGTATTTAGCTTAAAGTTGAACAGTACAGAATCTTTCCTTATATGTGGGTCCTTACAAAAGTTCTGAGATACATAAAAATTAAGAAATATAAAATCTATGCAGGCAGAAATAAATGAAGCCTTCCCAGCAATACCGATAAGCTGAGCAGGTTGAAACGTGCACAGGTGAATCAGCAAGGGCGCTGTCAACTGTGTTTCTTGGAAGTGAAATAAGGGACAATGACATAGTCTATCTTAAAACTTTTGTAGTGACCCATTACTTCATAATTATACAAAATTTCACCATTTATGCCATTTGCTTTTTTTTCAGATTTTTTGGTGTTATTCACATACTAGCATTTATATACAGAAATATAGAAAGATCATCCTATGAACACTCACGTATCCATCACCTACATTCTGCAATGAATAATTTTCAGTCTATTTATTTTACCACATATCTATCCATCTATTGATCCAGCAATTTATCTTATTTTTGGTACATTTTAAAGTAAGTTGCAAATATCAATACACTTCCCCTATGAATACATCCGCTGTTTATTTTTTATTTTTATGGAAAAGGCAATTTGGGCAGAATTAAGTGCTATTTTTTCTTCTCTTAATGATTCATGTCTTATATGCTGAACCATTACTTTAGAAGTGATGATAATTAGCATATATTGAGCTCTTCCTAGGTGCCAGGCACATAGTTCTTTGTGATAATCCCCTGAAGTAGGTGCTCTGATTATTTCCATTTTTGAGGTTGTGAAGTGATGGCATCATGGAGCTGGAGCTTGAACCTTTGGACTTTGACTTGTGAGCCTGATTCCTGAACCACCAAGAAGAATAACTGGGATTATACACATGGTGCTCAGGAGGAAAGAACCAGTTTAGGGCTTCCAAAAGTAGAGAAAGATGGCAAAGACTATATATGCTTTGGATAATATATGCCACTGTTTCAATTTATTTGTACACAAGGGGGAACTATATGGTGCAAAAAGGGTTTTCTAAATAAGTGGATCATTAAAGTTTCTCTCCCCCCTCTTTTGGGTAATTTTCCCTTTTATACTAGCGTTGTATAGTCAGTTTATAAGTATATTTACCACCAAATCCCAGGGAAGAAAATGATCAGGCATTAGTTTATTTGTTCTGTAGTTTTATTTTATTTTTATTTTTTCATGTTACTTTTTTTTTTCTTTTTTTGTTTGGCAGGTTTGGGCCAGGTTTGAACCCACCACCCCCCGAGCATGGGCTGGTGCTCTAACCATTTAACAAATCGAATATACCAGTGTGTGCCCGCAACAGAGCAAATACTAGTTTCTCCTATGCCGAGGCCCAACCACTTACATATTGGATGTCAGCAAGCCATATCTACTCCTGTTTTGTCTTTACATTTTAAATGGAGATCAAAGCAAATACTTCTTTCTGAACATTAGTTACATAACCACTGGGTCTATTTATTAAATAAACTCTATACCAAGAATATTTATGGATTAATGTTTCTTTAGGTAAGAGATTAATATTTCTTTAGGTAAGAAATATACATTGGTCACGGATGTGAAAACTGAAACTCTCTAGATAGAACTAAACTTATTTTTATGCTATTTTTCTTTGCTCTCATTTTTTTTCTGTTCTTGACATTCTCTATAGTATATAAAACTGTTTTATCCTTTTACTTTCTGTATTTTGAAGAATGTTAATAAATAAAAGATGTGAAAACCAAATTGCTATTCATATGCAGTTGTTTCCAGTTATACCAGGAAATAAACGAAACCCAGCAATTCACAGCTTCTTAGAGTGAAAGCAGCTCAACATTATTCAATCTTGTATAAAAGAAATAGAGAAACAAAAAACGGAAAGAAGAGGGAAATTCAGAGACTGATAAATACCACGACAGGTTAATATTATTAACAGACAGACTGACGTAAGAAGTCTCTGAAAAATTGTCATTAAAACTTGGCTTTCTGTGCACCATTTCTAGTGTCATCAAATCATTTGGCTTATTGGGGGCTCCAGTCATTGCTTGCTTTTTATTCATTTCTTTGTTTTCCTTTGATCAACTGGTAGTATATAGTATCCTTACACTGTATACCTATTTCAAAACTGACTATAACAGCTATACATTTCTCATGCATAGAGAGCAGAAAATAAAAGACTGCCAAGTCTCAGTGTTGGGGATTTTAAACCACCCCAGACAATTGGGTGTGTCAAAAGACTTCAAAAAGTAAAACTATTGTTATTTTTCCCTTCAATGTAGGTTTAAAGGAGAAAAAATTAATCTAATGATTCTGAATTGACTTCCAGAGATACTTCTCTCCTGTAGTGATACAGAGGGATGAAATTGTATGTAGTTTTCAGATGAACTGACATAGCACTGGGTATTTTGATGAGGGTATCTCTTTCTCATTGTTTGTATGTTAGGAGCAGAGATGAACAAGTGTCCTACATTTTTATGAAGTATTGTGGTTTGTAAGTTAGAGAATAACTTGTTAATGCATTGGATTTGGAAGATATATTAGTCAACTGTAGGTGCAGTAACAAATAGCCCCCATATTTTATTAGCTACAAAAATACTTCTTTATCTGTTGTCCATAGGGCTTTCTGATTGGCTGGGCTATGCTATGCTCATCTGAGCTTGGATCTAGGTTTTGGGTCTGATTCAGATCTGCTCTGTATTCTTGGGATGCAGGCTAAAGAACAGCAGTAATCTGAGACATGTTTTTTCTGTGGTAAATGATAGAAGTCCAGTAGTTGATGGTAGAAGCTTACCATCTCCCTTAAAATTTCTACTCATAAAAGATACACCATCACTTCTATCTCCATTCTATTGCTCTAAACAAGTCATGAGGCTAGACATAAAGTCAGTTGGACTTTGCAGACTCTATTAGAAAGTCAAATGGCAAAAGCTGTGGATTTATAATTCGATTACAGAGAAGGAATAAGGAGTTGGGAACAATAATCCAAACTACCATAGAAGGCCTCCGTTAGAGAAAGGTCTTGGGGTTAGTGGAGTGTAATTTCTATCTTTCTCTCACAATTTAGATAATCTCGCATGAGGTAAGGGACTTTCTAAGAGTTTCAGTTCATAAAGCACATTTAGGAACACTAAAATTTAGAATACTAGTAGCTCAAACTTAAGATGAATGGTCTGAAGTAATTTGTGTGGTGGGCTATATGACTTACGCAGTCAACATGGATACAGTAAGCCCTTACTACTGCTCAGCATGGTAGATTGTGGCAGTGGTTCTTAACCTGTGGGCCGCCACCCCTTTGGGGGTCGAACGACCCTTTCACAGGGGTCGCCTAAGACCATCCTGCATATCAGATATTTACATTACGACTCATGACAGTAGTGAAATTACAGTTAGGAAGTAGCGATGAAATAATTTTACGGTTGGGGGGTCACCACAACATGAGGAACTGTATTAAAGGGTCGTGGCATTAGGAAGGTTGAGAACCACTGATCTATGTGCATATATTAAACATCTAGGCAAGTAGAAACAGTGTAGAAGAAAAAGGCATGGTGGTTTCCCTCGCCTCCTCTCAGATGAAATTTGTGATTTCAGTCCTGAGGAGGAGCGTGAGCACCCATCCTCCCACGCTGACAATGCGCTGTCATCATGAGCAATGCATTTGGAAGGTACATGTCTACCATTTAAGAGGATGACATAATGATGAGTCTGAGCACAGCTCTCTGAATCATCCTCCTGTGAGCAATACCTGTATCTAAAACTCGCACGAGCTCTTTACCAGGCAGGAAGGAGAGAGAAGAGTCGAGCTCCCCTTTGCTGCACCTAAATAAAGACAGAAAGACACAACAGACCCCTCCTCCTCCTTTTTTCCTTTTCCAGGAAGAGGCCTAGCACTTGCCTTTTCCACTGAGATGAATTTTCCAACTATAACTTGGATTCCTCCAGCTTTGTCTGCCAACACCATCCATTCAGTGTGGCCAGGAGAAAGAAATGACTGCAGGTGACCAGCGGATCATTCTGCAATTAGGTTGTAAAGCTGTGGGCTCACATGAGACTTGGAAATCTCCTTCTAATTCCTATCTGGAAAATATTCAGTTTGCCTAATGAATTTGTCTAAAAAGAGGCAGTCCTGCCAGGTTTTTAGAAATGGAATAAATGACCTAATTTTTATTTGGACCAGAATCACAATCCAATCCCTGTCTATAGAAAAATAAGCCTAGAAGAAAGCTGCAGCAGCCATCCATTTGCATTTGTTTCTAAACATGATGGTCTCCAAGACTCTCTGGTTTATCCTGGCTTTTCTGCTGGGCAGGACGCTACACAGCTTGTCCTGTAACTGCTGCAAAGCAGATTTAACTCCACTCTTAGAAAATCCAGCTGTGCTTTGTGTGAGGCCATTATGTCGATAAAGAAATGCTCTTTCTGGATGCAGTGAGTTTTATAGACAAGTACAGACAAAGAGCGATCATTACACATATTAGGGTGTTTCTTGCCTCTATCTGTTCATACTCGGTTTGAACTGGGGTATAGTATTTTATAGGGTAGCCTTCCTTTTAATTAGGATTTTAACCTTATTTTGAATCAGGAGCTGCTTTAAGAGTAAACGAGAGAGACACCCCTCTCACCACCAAATTCACATATATATGTGCTTCAGACATTAAATTTCGGGGGTTTTCAGAACCCCTGAAATTATGGCCCCAGATTAGAAGTACCTTATTTAGATCATTCTATTTAGTATTATTCATTTGAGGCCATTTGATATATGGAAAGACACAGGCTATTGAAGGGACAAGGTGTAGATAGTTGGGCTCCAAAACTGATGCTATTATTTACTAACCCCAGGACCTCACTGAGCCAAGAGTTACTTCATTTTGTAAAATGGAGAGCACTGTAGCACCCTCTCAGGGTTGTTGTGAGAACAAAATGAGGCCATTTCACTGGCTTTTGAATAAGTGAGTGTTAAAGCAATGACAGAAATTATTGCTGTTATTGAATGTATCGACAATGTTATTATGTTAGAGATCCAACAAATGGAAGGCACATTTGAACATCTCACAACAGAAGTTTGAATCAAATGATGCTTTTCAGGTTGCTGCCTTCTCTTGAGGCAGCCAGGGCACTTAAGTTTTTTCATAACTCTTGGAATCCTCCTCCATAGCAGGCTGCCAGGCCCCCATTGTTTCTAAACTCTATGCTAGTTAAGCATATAGATTTAGAAAAAAGTGCTAGGCAGGTAGTAGATGCTCAATAAAAATTGATCAGGCCAGGTGTATTGGTTCACAGCTGTAATCCTACCACTCTGGGAGGCCGAGGTGAGTGGATCACCTGAGCTCAGGAGTTTCACACCACCTTGAACTAGAGTAAGACCCTGTGTCTAAAAATAGCTAGGTGTTGTGGTGGGAGCCTGTAGTCCCAGCTACTGGGGAGGCTGAGGCAAGGGGACCACTTGAGCCCAAGAATTTGAGGTTGCTGTGAGCTATGACACAGCACTCTACCCACGCTGACAGTGAGATTCTGTCTCAAAAACATAATAAATAAAAATTGATCATTGTTGTGATCATTATTACTGTTATTACTGTTGCTGCTTTATAGGCCATTTCCTATGAAACCTTAGTTTCAGCAGAAAGAGGGTCTCAAGTTGACTATTTTTAAGGAGTGGAAAATATTGTAAAGTCATGTCATATGAGGAACAAAAAAGTCTGTTTTTTACACCCTCCCTTTTCCAAATATCCTATAAGAATTTCTTGCCTTCCAATTATTTCATTCAAGATAGGCTGGAATACAGAGGCTCAGCAGCTTCTCTGGGAAAAATGGCAATTTAAAAATAATGGTTTCTGGAACAGCCCTTGGCAAAAGTGTCAGTCACACACCCTCTATTGCCGGGTGGGGCTGGCTCTGTGTGTTCAAGGTGTCTCTTCCCTTTCTCTAGCAGTGCTTGGCCTTAGAGCTCATTTCGCTTGAAGGCAAAAATGACTAAAATCAGAAAAAAGTATGAACATTCATCAGGCTTGTGTTTTAATCAGAATTGAAGTCCGGGATTGTGTCTTTGTGCACCTAGGACCTGGCAAGGGATCAATAAATGTCAATTAAGAAAAGAAATTCAAATTGGTAAAATATTAGTTTTTAGTCAATAGGACAATTTATTTTTGGGTGGAAGAGAATTTTTTTATTATTTTTTTTTGTAGAGACAGTCTCACTCTATCGCCCTTGGTAGAGTGCTGTGGAGTCACAGCTCACAGCAAACCAGCTCTTGGTCTTAGGCGATTCTCCTGCCTCAGCCTCCTGAGTAGCTGGGACTACAGGTGCCCGCCACAATGCCCGGCTATTTTTTTGTTGCAATTTGACCAGGGCCGGGTTTGAACCCACCACCTTCCGTATATGGGGCCGGCGCCCTACTCACTGAGCCACAGGCATGGCCCTGGAAGAGACTTCTTGAGCCCTGAAATCTCACTGTTTTCTCTTGCTCTGAATCTTCTGGCTGTGGCATTTTGGGTACTATTATTACTGTGATTTTGAACTCAAAGCTTTGTCTGTCTTTCCTGTTCTAGAGTAGCTCCAAATTTACTAACATAGTGAGCTTCTTTCAAGGTGTCAAAGTGTGACTTAAGACACAGTACTGGTTGGTTATTGCTACATAAAAACTACCCCCAAACTTAGTGCCTTCAATCATTAGTCTTTTTTTTTTTTCCCTCAACTTTTTCTAATCTGGGATGGGCTCCATTGGGTGGTTCTTCTGTTAGCTTTCCAATGTTTACTCTCATGGTTGTATTTAGCTGATGAGTTGGCTGGGGACAGGGCATCTCTCTCCTGCCTCCTCTCCTCCTGCCCTCCCCCCCATGTTGTCTCAGGTTCTCTCCCTTTCCATGTAGCCTTTCTACATGGTGTCCCCAGCAGAGCAGCTGGACTTTCCTATCATGGCTCAGGACTCCAAAGAACATGTAAGTGGAAGCTGTCATACCTTATTGAGGCTTAGGCAAGCATAATTTCTATCACATCCCTTTCATTAAAACAAGTCACAAGATGAACTGAGATTATTTTTAAGGTGAGGGGACTATAAAAGTGTGTGAATACAACAAAGTGTGGTTCATTGGGACTCATCTGCATCAGGCTACTGTAGACACATTAGGCATTTTTTTCTGGG
The DNA here is from genome assembly GCA_963573935.1 of Arctocebus calabarensis. NCBI lineage: Eukaryota > Metazoa > Chordata > Mammalia > Primates > Lorisidae > Arctocebus > Arctocebus calabarensis. The sequence continues at coordinate 9,069 of CAUYON010092985.1, forward strand.
AGCAGAAAAGGAGCAAGAAAGAGCTTTTTCTTCCTGGACTGATTCCTTGGGCTATAGCTGCTCAAAGTGCTTGCATGCTTGTCTAAAGTCATCTCTTGGCCAGGCATGGTGGCAACATACCTGTGATCCTAGCACTTTGAAAGTCTAAGGCAGGAGGATTGCTTGAGCCCAGGAATTCAAATTCAAAGGTATGGGGAGCTACAATTATTCCACTGCATTCCAGCCTGGGTGACAGAGTGAGACTCTGTCTCAAATTTAAAAAAGAAAAAAACATCCACCTCTTTGTCCTTTGGAGTTCAGGAAAACTTGAGAATGCTGTCTCTTCTCCCAAGACTTGATTTAACAGCCAAGCCCTGTGAGGGGAACCATAAAGGTTGAGGTACTATGTGTAATCCAAACCCTTCATTCCTCAGGGAGAAGCTGGGAGTTGGGGATTAATGATTGTAAGGTGCTATGTCTGGGGTGGGGTTTGTGCATGGGTGTGACTCAGCGTTTCCTACCTGTTTCAATGTGGATACTTTTTCAGTTGCCCAATGTGTAGGAATCTGTCAACTAGTTTCTGTCTTTCTCTCAGAGGGATTTGATCCATGTGTGGAAGTTTATTTGGTATATCCATGGGAGGAGGTCAAGTGAGTCAGAGGTTTCCTATTCCATCATCTTGCTTATGTCTTTTTTTTAAAGTATATTTTATGATTACTATTTATATTCAGTGCATTCTGAATCTTGATTGAGACATAGGGATTGGGAACAAAGACGAGAGAGAGAGAATGAATGAGAGCAAGGGGACACTTCCTCCTTACCCTTGCCTGTTTTGTGTGTGCAGTATGGGAAATCCACTCAATTATTCAGAAGGACCAGACAGCACCAGAAGGTACAGAGGAAGAAAATCAGGAAGATGAAGTGTTCATTCATAGAACAAAATGTTTAATGAACTCTTGTGTTTTAAGCTCCCATGGCTGGACATAAAACAGAATTTCTGATGTTGTGGAACTGACATTCTATATATGATACTAACTATTGTGATGAAAGATAAAGTGGAGTAAAAGGGTCATGATAGGTGGTGGTGATTTTTTTTTTATAAGATGTTTGGAGAAGACCTTGTTAAAGTGATATTTGAGCAGAGAGTTGGAAAATGAAGGAGAAACAAAACCATATAGATATCTGTGGGACAAGTGTTTTTAGTACAGGGACTAGCCAGGGCAAGGACCCTGAAGCCAGAGTGGGTTTGCAGAATGCCAAGACGGCCAGTATACGGGGAACGTGTGTGAAGGGGGGAAAGAGTGATGCAAGACCTTAGAAATGTGCTATGAATGTGTTATAGGGAATGGACCATGTACCAGGTAGCATAGCATAGGTTGAGCACCCCAAGTCCGAAAATCCAAAATCTGAAACTTTTTGAGTGCTGATATGATGATCAAAGGAAATGCTCATTGGAGGACTTTGGATTTCAAACTTTTAGATTTGGAATGCTCAACCAGTAAGCATAATGCAAATATTAGAAAATCTGAAAAAATCTGAAATATGAAACTCTTCTGGTCTCAAGCATTTCAGATGAGAGATACTCAAATTGGTAAGGAGTTAGCTTTTTTTTTTTTTCCTGAATAAGATGGGAAGCCATTGGAGGTTTAAATCATAGGTGTGATGTGATTTCACTTATAGCTTTATTTTTTATTTTTTTGAGGCAGTCTTACTCTGTCACCCTGAGTAGAGTGCCGTGGTATCATCATAGCTCACAGCAATCTCAAACTCTTGGCCTGAAGAGATCCTCTTGCCTCAGCCTCCCAAGTAACTCGAACTACAGGTGTATGCCACCATGCCCGGCTAGTTTTTCTACGCAGTAGAGAAGGGTCTTGCTCTTGCTCAGGGTGATCTCGAACTCAAGCAATCAACCCACCTTAGCTTCCCAGAGTTCTAGGATTAATAGGCATGAGCCACCACGGCCTGCCCTCATTTATACCTTTTAGAGGAACATTCAGAAATCAAAGTTAAATTTCTCTGAGTATAATTCTGACTCTTAGAACCATGTAAATGTTACACATAACCCCCTCCCACAAAGTTCCTAATTAAAAATAAGTTGGGGGCTAGGCATAGTGGCTCACACCTGTAATCCTAGCTCTTTGGGGGGCCAAGGCAGGTGGATCACCTGAGGGCAGTTCGAGACCAGCCTGAGCAAGAGCAAATCCCATCTCTACTAAAAGAAAAAAATAGAAAAAAAATATAAGAAAGTAGCTGAGCATTGTGGTGGACACCTATAGTCCCCACACTTGGGAGGCTGAGGCCAGAAGATCGCTTGAGCCCAGGAGTTTGAGGTTGCTGTGAGTATGATGCCATGGTACTCTGCCCAGGTTGACAGAGTGAGATTCTGTCTCAAAAAAATAAAATAAAAAGAAATAAGTTGAGACGTGAAGGGAGCCCAAAAACAGAACACAAACAGCAACAAAAGAATCTACTATTGATTACAAATGAATACCATATCCACATTGTAGAGATAAAGAAGACCAGAATTAAACAAATGACTTTGAAAACCGATTACTTTGAGGACATAAACAGCTATAAAAATATTATACTCCAGTTAATAAATTTGATTTTCAGAAGGACATGGGTTAATCTGAAACTACTTTGTATGTTTATTAGAATTGAGCAAACAAGACAAGGTATTGAAGATAGAGGCAGGTTTTTACTGTCATTGAAAGTATAGGTGCTCCTTGATTTACAAAGAGGCTACGTTCTGATGAGACCATGATAAATTGAAAATACCATTAAGTGGGATATGCATTTTGATTTGTGATATTTTTGATTTATGATGAATTTGTCTGAACAAGGAGCATACTGAATGTGTATCACTTTCGTACTACTGTAAAGCTGAAAATTTGTAAGTTGAACCATTGTAAGTTATAAGTTGGAGACTGTGGTTAAATGTTAGGAAACAGAGAAGTCTAAAGTGAACTCTGTGGGGTTGGTTTGGAATCCGAAGTGTTAGTATGAACTTGTGGTTTTTAACATAAAAACAGAAATAATTGTAGGTATGTGTGTATACATGGGATATTATCTATATCTATATCTATATATATCACCTTGCTCTGTCCTCGGAGAGAGCCTAGAACCAACATCCTAGTAATAATGAATACATCTATAATCTCTGAGAGATGAGAAGGGTTCCTTGGAGATGTGGTTGATACTAGAGTTGGGGAAAGAAGATAGTAAGATTGGTCTGGCACATCTTGTGGTCTCAGAAAGTAATAAGTGCTTATAAAATGATAGGTATACAGAAAGAACACAAGATTCAACTTAAAGGAGCTCCAAATGGCCACATCTGGCACACATTGAGCACCAAAATGAATAATGACAGCAATGGATTGTAATCCACGGAATAAAATGTCTACAAATAGTTAGGGATATTAATTAATTAATGAGAAAGAAGGGATGGCTCTTCCTTACAGTAAAATTCCAATTAATAAATGAGGAAGGAATGAAGGAGAAAGTCAACATGTTTGTAGCACAGTAATAATTCTTACAGGCAAGGATCATGATGGATGTTAAACTCGGTGGATAGGGCGTGATGAAAAGAGGATGTTTACATGGTCTCAAAGTGTTTCCCCATAAGATATTTGTTTATTGATTACCAAGGAAATATGGTACCTTGAGAAGGGAGAAACCTGGCAGATACCCCCTTTATCCAGTGATCAGAGTTGATATTATCAGTGATAATACATATTGACATCATTTACCACTGTTAGGATGCACTGAGAAGAACACATCACTTCTGTGGGCGTCTTACCAAAAATTCCAAACGTCAATATGATCATGAAAAATATCAGACAAACCAAACTTGAGAGACATTCAACAAAGTCCCTGACTGGTACCTTTCTTTTCAAAGTGTTAAGGACATGAAAGGCAAAGAGAGACTAAGGGACTGTTACAGAGTGGCAGAGACTAAGGAGACATGACAACTAAATGCAATATGGTGTCCTGCATTAGATCTTGGATCAGAAAAAAGGACATTAATGAACAAACTGGCAAATTCAAACAAAGTCTGTAATTTAGTTAATAGTATTGTATCAATATATATTTCTTAGTTTTGATAAGTGAACTGTGGTTGTATAAGACATTAATATTAGTAGCTGGGTAAAGGGCATATGATTACACTCTATGCTCTTTTTGGAACATTGCTACTATAAGTCTAAAGTTACTGCAAAATAAAACATTAAAAAGTAAGGAATATATGGAGCATAAACTCTTTGTCTAGGTGTAGTGAGGCAAGGGCTATAGTAGGGATTCATTTGGAGTTAATTTCAAATTGTATAGGCAAGAAATGATGGTGGTTGGCAACAGAGTAGTTGCAATAGAAAAATGAGTATTGGATTCTGTATATATTTGGAATATGTAACCAACAGGCTTTGCTGATGGATTGGCTGTAGGAGGAAGAGAAAGAGAGTTGAGGCTATTTGGAGACCTCTTAAATGGTTCTTCCTTGACCCTCCGTTTCTTAGAGGATTAGGCCTCTTAAAACAATCCCAGATTTACTCCAGGAACAGGTCACCTGTAAGTCAAGTTATAGGGTGTGAAGGACTGGGAAATGAAGAACCAGCAGGCTGAGGATGGAGAGAGAACTGGTATTGTTGGGATGGAGATGCCTAGGAGAGAGACTATTTGCTATCATCTAAGTCCAGGTTTCATTTGGGATTGACATTGATCTCCTCCCTCTTGGGATTGACATTGATCTCCTCCCTCTTATAGACTAAGAGCACAAGACAAAATTAAGGAAGAAATGTGGCTGAGAAAACAATGGCCAGACAAATAGAGAAGGAACTTCTGATGAACTGTGGCATCATCATTGACCTACAAAGGCAAAAATATTTACTCTCTGGCCATTTACAGAAAAAGTTTGCCAATCCCTAGCGTAGGCAGTCAGGAGATAAGAACGCAGGTTAGTGTCTGTCTCCGAGATTGTTAAGTATGCTGCCTGACATGTTGTAGGGTAGCTAAAACATTGAGATATAAGACGGAAAAAGCTGACATTGAAAGACTGTTTTAATCCACATATCACATTTATTAACAGCCTTTATCTGACGGACAAAAAAACTCAGCTCTGCTGGTGTCACTTTGAAGTGTCTATCCTTATTTCTAGGATAATCTCTCTGTGATGGAATCAAGACATCCATCCTACTGTTGAACCTGTCACACTATATTTATTTTCTCCTTATGCCTATTTTTGGCCCCCTTCTTATTTCTTTTCTATAATTTTTTCCCTCTCCTTTGTTCAGTCTTTGTCTTTCTCCCTTAGATACTCACCCGAGTTTGACAGTGTGATTACTTAATACTCACCTGCCAAATTAACTGACTTATTTTACCAACTGGGTGGATATACAATACCTTGACACTTGCTATTTGAGTATTTTACTGACTTTTTTGCATGTCCATGATGAATAAATAATGGTACAAGTATTCAAATATTGGTAATTGGTCTGTTTTATATTAAAGTGTGTATCACAGTAGATATTGTCTCACTGTTTGACTTAAGTTCAGTGAGGATTAATAGGTTGATATTAAAATTAGTAAACCCTCCACTCCTCTTTGCTTTCTAGACTCCCTTTCTATTTCTCCAAGTTGGGTTGTTTACAATAAAAGAATAAAGGGCATTTAGTCAATTGAGCATTGTGAGTAACAGAGTAGTCCAGTTATTTGAAAAGAGAACTCCCGTAGTTCCTGTTTAGTTTTGAAATGGGCCCTAAATTTGTTAGTGTATTGTACCAACCAAATATTATTGGCAACCCGCTGGTGGTGCTTTTTGTTTGTTTATTTCATTGGCGGGTTCAGTTATATTCCCCAATTCAAAACACTATCATCCTTAAAACACATAAGATTCTCTCCTCCCTTTCTGTTTTCCTCCTTGCGTTCCTTGATTCTTTCACTTCTTACTTCCACTTTGTCACCACTCCTCACTCTTTCCCTTCCCTTTCCATTGGCAGTGATTCTATAATGTGTCTAATATGTGTAGTCAAACTTGTATGTATCCTCGCAGAATATGAAAGTGGACATATTTTTAAAATTTACATTAATGGTTTTTCCCAAAGAACTCATCCTCTTTCTTTTCTATTTTTCTTTTAGACACAGGGTCTTGCTGTGTTGCCTAAGCTAGACTTGAACTTTTAGGCTCAAGTGGTCCTCCTGCCACAGCCTCCTGAGGAGCTGGGTTGCTGGGACTCCAGGTGTAGCCACTGTACCTGGCTCCGTTCAGTTTCTTAATTTTTTTTTTTCATTCAGGACAGTGTCCTTCATATCTATGCACGTTTTGTGTTCATCTACTTTGTTGCTGCATGATATGCTACAATGTGCATCCCTAACATTTTACTTTTGCTTTACCTCCCTGAGATAGACACTTAGGTTGCTCCAACTTCCTTTATCACAAGTATCACTCCTTAGCCCAGTGGTTCTTAACCATCCTAATGCCACGATGTATTTTCATTGCTACAAAGGGATCACAACCCACAGCTTGAGAACCACTGCCTTAGCTGGATGCTGTGGCTCACGCCTCTATTCATGCTGAGGCAGGTGGATTGCTTGAGCTCTGGAGTTCAAGACCAGCCTGAGCAAGAACAAGACTCCCATCTCTAAAAATAGCTGGGTGTTGTGGTGGGCACCTGTAGTCCTAGCTATTTGGGAAGCTGAGGCAAGAATTTAAGCCCAAGAGCTTAAGCCCATGAGTTTAAGGTTGCTATAAGCTATGACGCCACGGCATTCTACCCAAGGCAAGAGAGTGAGACTCTGTTTCAAAAAACCCCCCTCAAAACCCCAAACCTACCAAAAAAACAAATATCACTCCTCATAAATGACCCCTTTTGTGTGAATTTCTCTGGGATAGATTCCCAAAAGTTGGATTGTAGGATCATAAGGTAGTGAATGCTCTGATTAAATTCTTCAGGTTATTCTCCATAATGGTTGCACCACTGTGTGTGTGTGCGCGTGTGCACATGCATGCACGCGTGTGTGTCCGTGTGCATGCATGGTATCAGAGCCTATGATAAAACACAATGTGTCAGTTGTTAGCCTTGAAAACTCATGGAGCCAGATTGGGGACCATTGTTTGGGGTGAGGGAAAGAAATGATGGAATCACATTAGCTTATTTGCTTGAATCCGGTCTGCATTCTATTTATTTATTTATTTATTTTTGAGACAGAGTCTCCCTATGTCACCCTCAGTAGAGTGCTGTGACATCACAGCTCATAGCAACCTCAAATTCTTGGGCTTAAGTGATTCTCTTGCCTTAGCCACTCAAGTAGCTGGGACTACAGGCGCCCGCCACAACGCCCAGCTATTTTTGTTGTTGTTGCTGTTGTCATCATTGTTTAGCTGGCCTGGGCTGGGTCAAACCCGCCAGCCTCGGTGCATGTGGCCAGCACTGTAACCTCTGTGCTAGAGGCGCCAAGTCTGCATTCTTATTAATAATAAGAATAACTACCATAAAGTGAGCCAGGGACTATGGTAGGTGCTTTCTATTCTTTGTCTTATTTATTGTCCATAATGACGCTATGAAGAGGATGTTGATTTTGACTTCTGTTTCAAAGATAAGAAAACCTTGATTGAGAGAATTTTAGTGACTTGCTTGTGCTGGTAAGTTTCAGATCTGGGATGGGACTCGGATCTCATTCCAAAGCCTGTGCTCTTAATTATGATGCTCTGATAGCTTCTCTGTCACCCCTTTCTCCCAAGGGACTTTTTGAGGTACTTGATACTTTTCCCCACCATGACTCTGTGTGCTATGGATTTTATAAAATCAGGGTAATGGAGTGAAGGCAAGGGAGACAGAGAAAAGGTGGGGAGTGGAGTGCTGCCGACGTGGGCATCAGTGTTCAATATACCATAAGAGAACACATTTGCATTGTGGTTTATAGCTCAGTTACATTGATTTTGATGATGTGAATCAGTTTGTCAGGTGATAAAATCATGGATTTTTAAATACCAAAACTGAGGCCAAGGAGACTGACAATGAATAGAAGCGCTCTTCATTGGCCAAGACTTAATTGTGTTTGGAGGAGCAAACTGCTCTCCATCTCACCAGCACTCTGTGCTTACTGGTGCCCACAGCATGCTGAATACTACACTTGCCACTAGTAGACGACTCTTTGCTGTATTTGAACACTTCTATCCCCACTAATCATGCTTCCCTATGCTTGACAGAGCACTTGTGTTTGTTCCCAAACCTGTCATAGTTAGTCGTGTAAAGTCTACAGTTTAATCCCATATAAATGAATGGATAAAATGTGAACGTCTTGTCTCTGTGAAAATTAGGTTGAGTACATTCATAAAGCTCAATAAATGAATTACTAAAAAGTTATGAATAAATTAGGTGTGGGGAGGGATCTGTTAAAGATGTTAAAACTTACTGAATTTATAGAAGGAATCTCCAGTCAGACTGCCTCATAAGTAGTTCTCCTCAATCTACTCTGGAGAAATTGGAAATCATAGATGATCTGTTGTGGGTATGGTTTTGATACCAGAATTTTGTCTTCAGTAGGTTCTTGATCTCTGTGATTCAAAGAATGAATCCACAGAGCACAGATCAGTGGTAAGACAGGATTTATTTTACAGAAAAGAATACAAAAACACCAAAGCTCCTGGCAGAGAGAAACAACCCAAGTCGGGGTTGGGGGGAGGTCTCTCTCTGGGATCTTTGTCCAGTTGCATGGGTCCTTTGTAGTTACATTAGGTCCTTTGGTAACAAATGAATGGATACAGACCTTTCTGCTGGGGCAGGGTGAATGAAAGCATTAATGAATGGATACAGTCCCTTTCACTTCCAGGCCTAGGCATAGGAAATGGGGGGTTTCCTGTTCAGCCTTAAGTGCAAGGGGAGAGAGACACTGAAATAGACCTAGGCATAGGAAATGGGGGGTTTCCTGCTGAGCTTTAAGTGCAAGGGGCACCACCTGTGCTGTATCAGTTTCTTTAAGAAACAGTATATACAATTCCAATTAGCATATTCATTCTCAAGGATGTTGACCTCTTATCAAAAGCAGGAAATTGGTGTGGTGGCTCAGGCCTATAATCCTAGAACTTTGGGAGGCCAAGGTGGGTGGATTGCTTGAGCTCGGGAGTTCGAGACCAGCCTGAGCAAACTGAGGCCCCTGTCTCTCCTAAAATAGAAAAAAAAAACCCGAGTCAAGAGTATCTCTTGAGCCTAAGAGTTGGAGGTTTCGGTGAGCTATGACACTATGGCATTCTACCAGGGCGATAGCGTGAGACTCTCTCTCTCAAAAAAAAAAATAGCAAATAAATGTATATTTCTGTTATAAGTTAAATCCAGGAGTTAACATATGCTTGTGTCTTTTTTCTTTTTTTGAGACAGAGTCTCACTTTGTCACAACGCCTGGCTATTTTTTTGTTGTTGTTATCATTGTTGTTTAGCAGGACTGGGCCGGGTTCAAACCCTCCAGGCCCCATATATGTGGCCAGTGCCCTACCCACTGAGCTACAGGCACTGAGCCTGATTGTGTCATTTTTATAGCTTGCAGCCTTAACTGATTACTCTGGGATGCTGGTGGTATGGCTCAGTACAAGTTGAAAAGTCTTAGAACCAGGGAAGCTGATGGTATAATTCTTAGTTTGAGGCCAAAAGCCTGAGAATCTTGAGGGCCACTGGTATAAATTCCGCAGTCCAAAGTCCAGAGCACCCAGGGATGTGAAGTCAAAATGCAGGAGGAGAAGAATGTCCCAGATCTCAGGAGAAAGAGAGAGGAAATCACCTTTTCTCTGCCTTTTTGTTCTCTTCAGGCCCTCAGCCAATTTGGTACCCACCACACTAAGGGCAGATCTTCCCCCCTCAGTCCACTGACCCAAGCATTAGTCTCCTCTGGAAATACCCTCACAGACACAGAAGTAATGCTTTGCCAATTTTCTAGGTATCTCCTCATCCACTCAAGCTGACACCTAAAGTTAACCAGTATGCCAGGCAATCGTATATCCATATTGTATTGGGCAGACTCTTCCCTGAGTATCTTGCTGGAAGAGGCCATCCATTTTCCTCTCTTATCACGCTGTTACCTGCACTAATACTAGGGCAGATATTCTCTAATTAGTAAATATGGACGTAAGGTCAAAAGTTTTAGCAAAGTTTCAAGGAATCCAATATGCCTGGATGCCAGATGGTGCCATTGTCACCCCACATACCTACTGTTGCTTTTTAATCTCCCTCTGAATTTCCTTATCTTGCATTAAGGGAGAACCTTTTTGTGTTCTCACACACTGGAAGGCCTGAGCTTTCACAAGTCTCTTTGTAGGTTGCTGCTTCTGCTCAAGGTCTCAGAGGAACTTTTCATCAAAATTCTGATCTCAATCCCCCACAGCATAGGAGCAATGACATTACATGGCTCCCATCACTCCCTAATGGTTCTCTCTTTGAGATTGTGGTTCTTAACAGTTTTGAAGGCCACACCCCTCTTTGAAAATCAAGTGACAAGTTTGGACTCTCTCCCTCACAGATACAGTGCACACAGATTTTGCATATGTATTTGGAGAGGGTTTTAGATATCTTCAAGCCCATCCATGGATCCAGTTTGGTTATCTCAGCTCTGCCTGATGCTGCATGGGAAGGTAAGGAGTCTGGGTATTCTTGGCTTGGCCATTAACTAGTTAGGCCCCTGTAGGCAAATCTGTGAATCTCTTTGGGCCTCAATTTCCTTATCTGTAAAATAAGGGGTTTGTCATATTTCAATCTAAACAATCCATTTTTACCGTATAATTCTATTCTGACTCTCTGGTTTTTATGTAAACAAACTTGGCTTTAATCACAGCAAAAGCCTGAAATCTCTGTTTCTTGCAGAAAAACAACAACACATAAATGGGAACAACTGAAAGTAGGGGTGTCCCAGCGTCTTTATCTTGTCTTTTGATAATACAAACATAGTGAGGGCCTATGATGTGCCCAATCCTGGGCAAAGCACTCGTGTTTCCCAAAGAAGGCTCCCCCCTTGCCTCTCAAGAGTGGGGGAGGTTTCAGTGCTCTTCCACATACATTTTCTGTTTTAAGAAGTGAGAAAAACCAAGTTATGTGGGTTTCCCTGGGCCTGAATAAAATCTGCTTAAATGGTCTCTATTCAGGCTTTTCCTGGCAACTGTGCTTCCAATTCACTCCCTCCTTGAGGGGAAAAGCTAATGTATAGAGAATTGGGCTTCTTTGCCATTCTGCTACTTGGTGCTTGCCAGAGACCAGCTCTTAATTCTTAAAGGGACCAGGCCTTTCTTCTCTGAAACCTTCTAAAACACCTCTCAGCAGCACAATTCATAGCAGTCAAGCTGTAGTTTTCTCACACCCACATTGCTTTCCTGACTTCTAAGCAGGAGGAAAAAAGTGTGCAGGGTTGAACTGGTTTATGGGGGATATAATAAAGCATTGAGAAGTTCTCATTTTTATTTACTTATTTGATAATCTGCTACTTATTTTATTTTTCTTCCTTTGTTCAGTCTTTGTCTTTCTCCCTTTGATACTCACTGGATTCTGACAGCATGATTACTTAATACTCACCTGCCAAATTAACTGACTTATTTTACCAACTGGGTGGATATACAATACCTTGACACTTGCTATTTGAGTATTTTACTGAATGTGAAAAAAAATGTCCCCAGTGATATCTTATCCAAAGGCGAAGCCCTAGGGCTCCTTTTATTAAAAAAAAAAAAAAAGCATTTGTTGCTTTTGTATTTATAAACCGCATTTGGTTATAATACATGTTCCACTATAAGATACAGCCAACCATATTCTCCTTCCATTTACAAAGGATGAAAGATACATATATAAGCATATATTCCAATTTAGTTGTTTGGAAATTGTTCTGCCATCCTCCAGCAAGAATATGGCTTTGTTCACAGACATTTAATCTGTGGATTGGGCCAATTAAGCTATTTTTGTCTTTTCTGTATGCAGTCAGCAATGGATAATAAAATATTTCCAAAATGCCAAATAACTACCTTCTTTTATGTACAGAAGTGGGGTTAATGACATTTTTAAAAATCTTTTTAGAAATTAATATACTACCCACATCCAACACACATATTTTTCCTAATGGATTAGTATGAAGGAGTAAAAGATAGAAAAGGGTAAAATAAGAACTTACATATTTTCTCAAACAAATCCTCAACTAAACGTTCAATCTTGAAATAATTATTCATAAAAGCTGTAGGTAAGTGGCATTCTTTATTGTACACTATGATATAGTTAGATATTTTGCTTAACAATTATAGCCTTCTCTGAGAAGACAGGATTTTGGTTTCAGGTCCAGAAAAGATCAAGTTATGTGAATTTCCCTGGGAATGGATAAAATCTCTAAATGGTCTGCCTAAATTGGAGCCTGCCTTGCCAGGTATGATAGTCTAGAAATAAAGAAAGCGAGAACAATAATACAGTACCAGAATATAATCTTAAGGGAGTCTGGGGTTTAGGTTGTATGCCGTAAGGGACAAGGATGCTTTTCTTTTCCTTTTTTTTTTGAGACATAGTCTCACTATGTCACCCTCGGTAGAGTGCTACGGCGTCACAGCTCACAGCAACCTCAAACTCGTGGGCTTAAGTAATTCTTTTGTCTCAGCCTCCCAAGTAGCTGGGACTACAGGTGCCCACCACAACACCCAGCTATTTTTTTTTTGTTATTGCAGTTGTCATTGTTGTTTAATTGGCCTGGTCCAGGTTTGAACGTGCAAGCTTGGGTGTATGTGGCCGGCACCCTACCCACTGAGCATGGGTGCTGCCCAGGATGCTTTCTCTTTAATCTAGTGAAAACTATACTTTCAAGGTAAAATGAAGATAATGCTTGAATAACACTTGATAATCCTGGGGCCATCTTGCTAAACTTCATTGCCTCTGTGTCTGATATGATTAGCATGGTTTAAAGCACAAGGTATTTCAGAAAGATGTATAGTTTACTTTTCATTTGATCTAGGTGATTCCCAGAATTTATAGGTATTGTCTCTACTAATTTTGGTTTCCTAGAAATAATTTCAGTATTTCTAACGTCTACTAATAGTGGTTCTCAAAGTGTGGTCCAGAGACCCCAGGGGTTCACAAGACCTTTTCAGGGGAAATACAAGATAAAACTATTTGTATAATAATATTGAGAAATGATTGCTTTTTAAGTTCTTATGTTTTCTTGAGTGTACAGTAGAGATTTCTGAAGGTTACATGATATGTAATATCTCAGTAGACTGCAGAAATCAATGTTTGAAACAGCTGTCTTCTGTTAAAGCATACATTAAAGAGATTTTCAAGAATATAAACCAATGCTACTTTCTATTTTTTTTGTTGTGTATAGTTCTTTTCCATTCAATACACTATTTATGTTAATATGCAGTCAATCTATTGTTATCTTGAAATGAATAAATATTTTAAAAGTTCCCAATTTTCAGTTCTAGTATGGTAAATATAAATAGATATGCCTATATGAACAAAAGGTTTTTTGGAGTCTTAGTAATTTTTAAGAATACAAAGTGTTCTGAAACCAGTAAGTTTGAGAAGCACTGCTCTATTAACATATACACATGGTTTAGTAAGTAAAAAGCAAAAGAGAACCAGACTGTAAAATGTTCACAAAATCAATTAATGTGGAGCTTGAAGATGTTTTTCTCATAAGTAGCAATAACACGTCTAAATTTCATTGCTATTGCCCTTGTGTGCTTTACAAAGACTTGGTGGTGTGATAGGACACATTCTTTGTCATGAATCTGTTTGAATTTAGAAACTCAGGGCTAATAGCCTTTGCTCTTTGTAATTTGAACATTGTTACATAGGTGAGCTATTCTTCATTTGCCACTTACATGGAATATTTAACCATTGTTACCCAGGTGAAGTTAGTAGGTAGCATTTACCATTTGCTCTGTTTTCCCCATATTTTGTTGACTCTAAAAGATAAACAGTATTTGGTGAATTCTGTAGTATAATTATTTATGATCATGTGAAATTTATAACTACTGTGTATTTAATTAAGTTTTAAAAAGATGGTAGCTTAAAAAATAACTATTAATGGTGTTGATGAAACTATACAAATTTGATGTTAGAGCTGGCTCTCCATAACTTTGATTCCTTTCCCTAATCTTATATATTTTGTTTTTCCTGTTTTTCAGAGAGGACTGTGTCCAGTTGTGAACAATTTAAATAGGGGTGTGGAGCATGAAAAGGGTTTTTTTTTTAAAATAGAAGAAAAGCTTAAATTAATTGGGACTGCTTAGCCTGAAGAAGAGGACTTAACAGAAATCTCTAAGTATAGAGAGCCTTATTTTGCAGAGGACGGAAACCAGCTGTCCTTCAACTCAAGGGGACCAGAATAAGAGGATGTGGACTTAAAGTGTAATCAGAAGGATTTAGTTAAGATACATTGAACACGTTTCCACACAGCAAAGACTAGTAAACCCTGGAGTGGGTCCCTGAAGGCAGCTGTGGACTTTCTTTCTCTGGGGTCTTAGGAACTTGACACCATTTTTGTGTTGATCAGTTGTAGGCAGCAGTTGGGGGACTGCTTCCTAACATCTTGAGACTCTGGCACTTTGAGATTTAAAAATTTTCTCCGGACCATCTGCAAAAGGCAGAAAGGGCTTTATAAAATTATGTCTGAATATTATAATGCAGAGGGATAAAAGAGACGGAATAGATTATAAATGAACAGAATTCAGCAACAGGGGTGGTTTCTACCTGTAAGCTTGCTTTCTTTTGAATCCCTACAGTTTATATTCTAGCTAGCATGCAGAATGATATTTTTGTTTTTAAAATATTAAACCACATATATCTTTATTGTGATAAAATATACATCACATAAAACGTACCATCTTAATGATCTTTTTTAAGTTTATAGGTCAGTGGCATTTTGTGCATTAATACTGTTGTGCAAGTACAGTACCACCCATCTTCAGAATTTTCTATCTTGTAAAACTGAAACTCTGTCCCCATTAAACACTGATTGCTGCCCACTCCTTCCAGGCCCTGGTAACCTCTCTTCTACTTTATTTCTCTATAAATTTGAAGAATGATCTTTCAAAAGAGCATATCAAGTCACACAATTTCCCTGCCTCAATCCCTGCTGTAGCTTCTCATTGCAATTAGAACAAATTCTCTATAACTCACTGTGGCCCCCACCTACCTCTCTGACCTCATCTCAAGCACTTTCTTCCATGTTCGCTGCCCTCCTTTGCCTTTATTTTTTTGTTCTCCTAATATTCCAAGCTCATTCTCATCTTGGGGCCTATTCCTTTGTAGGAATGGTTTTCCCCTGGAGCTTTGCATGGCTTCCTCCATGCCATTATTCAGCATGACCTCTTCAAAGAGGCCTCCCTTAACCACTTAATGTAAAAAAGTATCCTCTGAGTCCTCTTTTTTTTTTATAGCATTTATAACTTCCTGGAATTACTTTATCTACCTTCAAGATATCCTCAGAAACTGGCCGCTTCTCATCCTCCACTCCTACCTCCCTAATGTAAGCTGTCATCGTTTGTCACTAGGATGGCCATGGTAGTCACTGCACTTGGCTCCACTCTTGCTATGTCCTCACTGACCTTTCCTCAACACATTAGCTAGCAGAATCCTTTTAAAACAGAAGCCGAATCATGTTGGTCTCCATTACTCTCAGGGTCAAGGCCAAAGTATTTGCAAATGGCCCAGGAGTCCTCATGATCAGGTCCAGAGTGCCCTTTCTGAGTGTATTTCCTGTTGCTCTCCATCTCATCCACTTTACCCCCACAACACTACTTTCTTTGCTGTTCCTTGATCAAGCCAGACCTGCTCTTGCTATACTTGGTGATTTTGTACTAGCTGCTTCCTCTTTAACAGTCTACAGATTTATCATATTTATTGTTTCCTGTCTATCTCCAAAATAGATGGTCTACAAGGTAGGGAGTTTTGTCCGTTTCATTCACTGTAGTATCCATAATGCCTCACATAGTGCCTGCTACTTAGCAGATGCTTGTTATGGGTTGAGTGTGTCTCCCAAAAAGATATGTTAAAGTCCTAATCCCCAGTAACTGTGACAATGACCTTATTTGGAAATAGGGCTTTATAAATGCAATTGAATTAAGATGAGGTTGTTAGGGTGACCCCTAATCCAATGGGACTGGTCTCTTTATAAAAGGAAAACACCAAATGACAACAGAGGCAGACATTGGAGTGATGCAGGTGTAAGCCAACGAATGGCAAGGATTGATAGCCCCCACCAAAAGCTGGGGGGAGAGAGGAAGAATTCTCAGGGTCAGTAGGGCCCAGGGTCTCAGAGGGAGCAGGGCCCTACTGACACTTTCATCTCAGACTTTTAGCCTCCAGAACTGAGAGAGTATAAATTTCTGTTATTTTAAGCCACCAGTTCATGGTACTTTGTTATGCAGCTCTAGGCAACTGGAACGATGCTTAAAAAATATTTGTTGACTAAATATATGTATCTATTATTTACATATTTATGGTCTGTCTCCTGTCTTCGTTGAGGACAGAGTCTACATCTTATTCTCCGCAGTATCCTGGGTATCTAGAATGAAGCCTGACACAAAGAGGGGTTCTGCGATGTTTTAGAAAAGCAGGGGCAAGTGGTGGGGTAGTGTGGGACTCTGCTCAGCTCCCTGGATTCAGGTGGCAGCTCTCCCACTCACCAGCCGCACTCTTCTGGGCATGGCTTCTGCACCTCTCTCTTCATTGGTAGGGTGGGTTAGCACATGCGAAGTAGTAGCAGTGCTCCAGTCGTGAGGCACTCGGTCCTGTTAGCGATTATCATTACTAGCTGTCTTACATGGCTTCATGAGACTAAGATTAGACGTGGAAAACCTTCATGAACTGGGGACTTGAGAGGTCAAGAGCTCACTATGGGACTTTAGACAGGCGACTTTGCTTCTCTGGATCTTAATCTCCTCCTTTGCGGAGGAAAGTGTTGAACTGGTGTTCCTAAGTACTTTCCTGCTTCAGCCCTTTTTGAGGCTATACACTGTACTGCCTATACCACAGGTGAAATTGGTGCTGCCTTCCAAGAGCAGATCAAGGATTCATTTGATAAGGCCAAATTGTTGGACATGCCAGAGACTGAGACTTGGCGGGCCTTCAATTGAGGGAAGGAAATGCAGAGGAGAACCCCCAGCTTTTTCTGACATCCTGTCCTCTCAAGCAGTCTTCAAGCTTATCCTGCTGTATTGGATGGGAATCCAGGTGACAGAGTCTGGGGAATCCTTACAAGCTCATTAGGGCTGCTTTATGATGAAAATTATATCCTTGTGATTCTCTTACTCTTGTATCAATATGGCCCCAACTTAAAGAGCATCACTGTCTTGGAACAACTCATGTTACTGCTTTCACTTGCCAGTGTGCTTGGCCTATTATTATTATTATTATTACTACAGTTGCAAGACAGGTGCAGTAAATAGGTGCCAATGAGATTATGGATCACACACAACTCTTGTCAACAGTAGAACAAAAGAAAAATGTAGCACCTGTCACTTCAGGCTGAGACTGCTTCTGCTGTATCAAGCTGAAATATTAACTGAGTTGGCTAGAAATCAGTTAGTTACCATTCAACTCATCCAAACAGTTAAATCTTTTTTTGTGTTTAGACAGCATCTAGGCATCCCAGATTTCAACTAATCCTCCCACTGGCACCATTGTTATCCTAGCCTTTGTGCAGATGGCTTATGAACAAGCGATAAGTTCTCATGTCCTCAAGTCAGGGAAGGAGAGAAAAAAGTAACAACCAAGTCAAATCCCATTAGGTCACTTGGCTTGTCCCAGAAATGGGCCATGTAATTGGGAATTATCAGTGGCAAGAGGAGAGGAAAGAACACGGTTCTGTCTGAAGGCCTGGATTTGAATACTCTGCCACTCACTTTTGATGTGATCTTGTCTGAGTCACTTGCATTCACTCATCTGTAAATGGGTAGTGGAAGAAACTGCTTTACCTACTTTATGGGGTTGTTTCAGTCATGGATAAAACAATTTATAGACAAGTGCATTATAAAGTGTAACACTATGCAAAAGTTATTATGGCTTATGGTTACTGCATGAATACAGTACAGGAAAAAGTATTTATAGTGGATTTTTTGGTAGTGATATAATTAAAGCATTTAAAACCAGCAATACATTTAATCTTGTAACATTATGGTGATTAATGCTCCAGAGCAACTTTAGGTGCAATGGGGCCTTTAGAAAATTTGTAAAACTTTTTTTTGAGACAGAGTCTCACTATGTCATCCTTGGTAGAGTGCTGTGGCATCACAGCTCACAGCCACCTCAAATTCTTGGGCTTAAGCAATTCTCTTGCCTCAGCCTTCCAAGTAGCTGGGACTACAGGCGCCCGCCCCAACACCCGGCTATTTTTTGGTTGTAGTTGTCATTTTGTTTGGCAGGCCCGGTTCGAACCCACCAGCTCTGGTGTATGTGGCTGGCTCCCTAGCCGCTGAGTTACAGACACTGAGCCAATTTATAAAACTTTTAATGGGATAAAAATTGATAACTGTCACCAATTCTTCCCTGCCTTCTGAATATAGAAATTAACAATTGTGCCCTTTATCATGTGCCTTTGCAGTTTCTCCCAATAGAATAGGCAGAGTACATTTCTTACCCCACTGATGGCCATGGACTTGCTTTGGCCAATGGAATGTTAATGAATGAGATGGCTTGATGTCCTTTAAATGTTATTGAGAATTTGGCTTGTTCTTTTGGATGTTTGCCAACAGTATATCTTCAGTAGTTACTGGTCCAAAGAGAATGAGGAGACGTGTAAAGCAGACTTGGATTCCACCTATAGCCTGAAATCAAGCCTAGCCAATTTGCAACTGTAGAGATACCCCGGATGACCCTGAGAGCTGTGAGCAAGAAAATGCATCTCTATTATTGTAAGCTTCTGAAATTTTGGATTGTTTCTTATGCTGCATTATTGCAGAAGAAATCAGATACCCAGTAAAATAAATAATGCATAGTCTTTGTCGTGTGGACAAAGGGATTTCTCTAACAGTTTCCTTTAGTGGTTTCATTTTTAGCAAGTCAACCTGGATCATACAATGTAGCCTCTTTATTCTTAATTTTAATGTACTCTTTGTCTCTCTTTTACAATGAATTTATGGTCATGAGGGGATACCATCAGTTGATCCACTGATGATATATTGGCTTTTACAGCCTTTATCTTTCTTCTTTGTTCCCTTAGGAAGGTTCATGCTCTTTTCCAACTTTACAAGGTAACTGCTTGCTAGGTGGCTCCTTAAACACCCATATAATCCCTCCCTTGGGCTTTTACCCCACCAGCCCTCAAAACAGTTTTCTTCTTAACAATATCTTAGGCATTAGTAATAATAACAGCAATTTTTATTGTTTTCATTTTGTAATGAAATGAAATTTGTAATAGGTTCTTCGTTGGGTAGAACACATATCCCTAGTCAAGTGTTGGCTGGAAGAAAGGAGAATAACACAAGGCAGAATGCAAATCGTTACTCCATTTAAGCAATTAAATGCCAGAGAAAGAATGATTATAGTTATATTGTACTGGTTATCTATTGCTGAGTAACAAATTGCGTCAAAACATATTGGCTTGAAAAATGTAATTTTGTTCATAATTTTGTGGATCTGTAGTTCAGGAAATAATCAGCTGGGCAGTTCATCTCTGATCCACGTGGCATCAGCTGGGGCAGATGGGGTGTGATGATTCACTTCCAAGGTGACTGCTTCACTCACATGTTAAGCACTGAGGCTAGGATGGCTGGCAATTGATACTGAGCGTAAGCTGGAAACTGATTCTGGGCTGTTAATTTGAAGTGCCTACATATGGTCTCTCTATGCGGCTTGGGCTTCTCACACCGTGGTGGCTTGATAGCCAGAGATCGTGTCTTAGGAGTGATCATTCCAAAAGACAGGAAATGGAAGCTGCCAGACTTGTAATGTCGGGGTCAGAAAATTGGCACAATGTCAAAGCAGTCAGAGAACTTTCCCAGATTTGGGGGTGGGCAGGGGACATTCAAACTCCCTCACCATGAGAGGTGTAGCAAAGAATTTGTAGCCATTTTTTATCTATGTGTGTGTGTGTGTGTGTGTGTATATATATATATATATATATATAGAGAGAGAGAGAGAGAGAGAGAGACACACACACACACACACACAATTTTTTCCTCAGAGGACTTTAAGAAATAAACATGATCTGGGTTAAGGACTTGGAATTGGAAATTTATTTGCTAATTTTAATATCATTCCTTTTTTTACTTTTGTCAAATGAGAGCTTGGTAAACTGATGGTAAATTCTAGCCCTGGTCAGGTAAATTAAACACTTTGATAGATTCGCAATCTATCACAATCACAATCTTTTAAGGTTTAAATTATAGAATGGTAATGACAGTGATCATCCCTTTCTATGTGCCGGTGTAGTTCTAATGCATTTTGTGTGTTGATTCTTATGATCTTCGTAACAAAGCCATGGGGTAAGTTCTTTTATCAACTCCATTTTCATATGAGAAAACTGAGGCAAAGAGAACTTAAGTAACTTGCCAGGGTCACAGAGCTTGTAAAGTGGCAGCACTGGGATTTGAACTGCAGCTGTCTTATTCCACTACTGAGAGGGAAATCATCTGGTTGACTTACATTTCTTCTTTCACATGGAGGGAAATCAGCAGTTGTGTGAATTTGCTGGTATAAAATACCACTATGTGCACAAATAATGCAAATATGTTCATATTAGAGTTTGGATCCAGAAGTGGACAAATGGGAACATATTCTTTCCCCTATAGATCATCTTTAGAGGCTATTTCAGGAAAACACTTTCATATTTTTGTCAATTTGAATTTTGTCTGAAATTAATAATGAATTTATTTATTGACCCCCAAATTCATTTTTATCTATATTATTTTTTTGGACAAATGGGACTCTTCAGTGTAAAAGAGTGGTGTGTGTGTGTTTGTGTACATGTGCAAATCCTATTCATATTGTGAAAGAAAAAGGAAGTTTCCATACACAAATGGAATATAGTCCCTCTTCTGAAATCTTATTTCTGAATAGTTTCTGAGGATTCTTTAATTTATATGCTAGCATAATTTGTGGTAGTCCATTTTTATTAACAATTTGCATTGCAGTTTCCCATCCCTTTGCTGTTGGGAAATATGATTTCAGGACAGCTGGCCACCTTTACTGAGGCCTTGAAGCACTTTTTTTGTGATTCACAAAGAAAACTGGTGTGTGGCCAGAATGGGCAGCGACAGGTGGAAGGCTCAAAGGTCATCCTTTGTACAGGTTCCCACCACGAGTATACACTCTCCACTTTTGTTATGGTAACCTCTTAATTACCCATAGACAGCCATGGGTAGTGAAGGAAATTAGCTAAATTGACTTAGAAGGCTGCTGCACGGCCTTTTAAGGCCCATGGGTAGGCCCTGGATAATTTTCTGGTCTCGATATAAACCTGAAATAGACTTCAGAGGGTTTCAGAAATTCAGAAATAACCCAGAGGTTGGGGGATCATTTCTCACCACACAGCTGCAAGCAGCAGTCATTAAATAGACAGGTTTGTGTAAGCTTCCTTAATGAGCAAAATTAATACTTGGATTTGTCTAGTCCTGGAGAAATGTGTTCTTGGTTTAAGAGTGGGGTTTAGTACCAGGCATTTTTTGTTTGTGTGGAAGGAAAGAATAAGGTTTATTACTTAGTAAAGGATTTAATTAATAAATCAATTAGTTAAAAAAAATTTTTTTTGCAGTTTTTGGCCGGGGCTGGGTTTGAACCTGCCACCTCTAGCATATGGGACCTGCGCCCTCTTCCTTTGAGCCACAGGGACTGCCCAGTAAAGGATTAAATTTAGATAGCAGTGAAGTCTTGGTCTAAAGGCAACATTCTGGCCATTAAATTTTTTTTGTTCCTTAGGTTCAACTCCACCCTGAATTTTTCTTTGATAACGGAATCTGAAATAAATGACCTTTATTAAAGCAGATCAATTGCTATCCTACCCAATAGAGACATTTTCAAATGACTACTTTTCTTAAATTACTGAGGAATTGCTCTTATTTGTGAGGGTTGTACTCCATATATATATGTTCTGTAAATTAAAAACTTTTTTTTCAGTCAGATTCATCTTCATCTCACAATGAGGATTCTAAAGTATAGACATTCAGTAACTTGTCTAAGGTCACAAAGTAAATCACAGCTAGAATTTTTTTTTCCACTGAATAATGCTACTTGTTTTTTTCTGTCTAAATTACTCAATTTCCATTGTATTTCATTGATGGAAGGATCTAGGTCCAAAGTCTAAGATGAAAAGTAAATTTCAGAAAAGACTTTAGTAAGAGCTCATTGAACACCTTGTCTGGAAAAATATCCCTTTACTACTTTGGGGGTTGCTTATGTTGTGCCTAACTGCTAGTTTGCCAGAGGACTGACTTTCTCTGTGCCACAGATGTTACTTATGTGAGTACGAATGAGTGCTGATGCTTGATGGTATGTTTATTCATAGCTTCTTTATAGGGTGACATATCAAGTATAAAGGCTACAAAGTAAATTTTGTTTTGTGTATATTTAGTTATACATCCAACAACTGTCCGGTAAATGACAATAGAGGTAAACGATGGTTGAGACAAGATCTCAGCCCTTGACAGGACCACAGACTTGTAGATGAATCATTCCGATAGGATGTAAGGAGACCTGTGACAGAGATGCCAAGCCCGGTGAGGAGAGATGAAGGGGCCACTTACTCTCTTCGGCAGATTCATGGAAGGCTTCAAAGAGTGAAGGTATTTGAGTGGGGTCTTCAAAGATGAGGAGTTTTGAGGGTAGAGAATGGGGAAAAGAAAGAGGGAGTAGCATGAATGTTTGGGGAACTCTAAGTGGCTTGCTGTGGTTGGCACATGGAGTGTGTATGTATGTGGGACTTGAAGGAGAAGAGATTGAAGAGATGAGCTAAAACCAGACAGCAGAGGGGCTCAAGCAATGGGAGGTCTAGGAAGATGGAGTAGTAGGATCAGATTTGTATTTCAGAAAGTGAAATCCATATTCTGCTTGGGTTTGAGGAAGGGGGACTAGAGGAAGAGGAATGGCTGTAAGGGGAGTACTGAGGAGAGCTGTAGTGATGGTGGGAGTGAGGAGGTGAGAGACTCTAGAGACAATTCGAGGATACTACTTACTGTATTGGAAAACTAATTATTTATTTATTTATTTATTTTTTCCTTATTTCTTTTTTTTTTTTTTAATTGAATCATAGCTGTGTACATTAGTTCAACCATGGGGTACAGTGTGGGGGCTTCACATGCAATCTGAGATATTTTATCAACCTGATTGACATACCGTTCATGATATTTTCTCGTTTACTATATG
>CAUYON010092986.1:0-36053 GCA_963573935.1 Arctocebus calabarensis
AGTGATTCTTCTCAGGTGAGCAGCCCAGAAAGAGACAACGAAACCTTCAACAGTGGTGACTCTGGACAAGGAGACTCCCGTAGCATGACCCCCGTGGACGTGCCAGTGACAAATCCAGCAGCCACCGTACTTCCTGTCCACATCTACCCTCTGCCCCAGCAGATGCGAGTTGCCTTCTCAGCAGCCAGAGCCTCTAATCTGGCCCCTGGAACTTTAGACCAACCTATTGTGTTTGATCTTCTTCTGAACAACTTAGGAGAAACTTTTGATCTTCAGCTTGGTAGATTTAATTGTCCAGTGAATGGCACTTACGTTTTCATTTTTCACATGCTAAAGCTGGCTGTGAATGTGCCACTGTATGTCAACCTCATGAAGAATGAAGAAGTCTTGGTGTCAGCCTACGCCAATGATGGTGCTCCAGACCACGAAACCATTGGAAGCTTTTTTATTAAAGTTTCAATCTTGTTACTTGTTACTGTTCTCATCAGGATTTCTATTTTTCCCTAATTAAAAGCTTGGGAGGCATTGTTTCCAAAAACTTATCATTTCCTCTAGATTTTCAAGTTTGTGTAGATGGAGGTTTTCATACCAGCCTCAGATGACATTTTGGATTTTTGTTGTATGAGTTATATTTTCTTTTTCATTTATCATTGAGCTTACTTGAATTCTTTCTTTACTATTTCAAGTTAATCATTTTGAGGGGATCTATCATTTTTTTTATCTTTGCAAAGAACCAACTTTTTGATTCACTGATTCTATGTGTTTTTGTTTACATTTAATTTAGTTCTGCTCTGAGCTTTATTTCTTTTCTACTGCTGGCTATGGATTTGGTTTGTTCTTCTTTTTCTAGTTCCTTGAGGTGTGACATTAGGTTGTTAATTTGTAATCTTTCTGTCTTTTCGACGTAAGCATCTAAAAGCACTGTTTTTTTTTTTGCATCCCAGAGATTTTAGAAGCTTTCTTGTTCAGTTTGAAAACTTTATTATTATTTCCATCTTGATTTCTTCATTGACCCAGGGATTGTTGAGCAGCAGATTGATTAAGTTCTGTGTATTTGTGTTGTTTTGAGAATTCCTCTTGGAATTGATTTCTAGACTCATTCCACTGTGGTCTGAGAAGACACATGTTATGATTTTGATTTTTCTGAATTTGCTGAGACTTGTTTTGTCACCTAATGTATGATCTATCCTGGGAAATGCCCCATGTGCTTATGAGGAGAATGCATATTTTGCACTTTGAGGGTAGAATGCTCTATAAATGTCTGTTAAGTCTTTTTTTTAGGATCCTACTGAAGTCCAGTGTTTCCTTGTTGATATTATGCCTTGGTGATTTGTCCAGTTCTGTCAGTGTGTATTGAAGCCCTCAGCTCTTATGATGCAGACATTGTTTATTTCTTCGCTTAGATCTACTAGAATTTGCTTCATGAATCTGGGAACTCTTGGATTGGGTGCATATATATTTAGGATTATTGTATCTTCAGCCCTTTATCATGTCATGACTATCTCTCTCTTTTTTTTTCTTTACCATTGATAATAATTGATATAATTATATACCGTTGATATAATGTCTGTTTTAGCTGGTATGAGAATGGCTATACCTCCTCACTTTTGGTTTCCATGTATATGGGATAATTTTTTCCACTCCTTTACCTTGAGTCTATGGAAAATCTTTGCAAACTATGTGTGTTTCTGGACGATAACATATATTTGGGTTCTTTCTTTAACCATTCATCCAACCTATATCATTTAAGTGGAGTATTAATACCGTTTACATTCAACACCAGTACTGATTTGTGAGCTACTGTGCCAGTCGTCATGCTGATTGCTACCTAGCTCCTTTGTCTTCTCCCTGCATTTCTTTTTAAAAGAGCTGTGAGTTTAAATTTTGGGCATTTTTATGCTCATGGATATCAATTGTTCTGTTCCATGTAAGAAGCACATTTAATTGTTTCTTGTAGGGCAAGTCGAGTGATAACAAATTCACTTAGTGTCTGCTTGTTTGGAAAAGAATTAATTTCTCCTAAACTTATGAAACTTAGTTTTCCAGGATACAGAATTCTTGGCTGGGAATTATTCTCTTTAAGAAGACTAAAAGTGTAACTCCAATCCTTTCTGTCTTGTAAAGTCTCTGCAGAGATGTCTGCCGTGAGTGGGATGGGTTTTTCTTTGTAGGTTAATTGTTTCCTCCTTCACTTTGATTTGGCTACTCTGATGGCTATGGACCTTGTAATGTCCTGTAAGCCTTGAATCTTCCAAGGGCTCAATGACCTGCTTGTATTTCATTGTCTAAATCTCTTATAAGACAAGAAAAGTTTTCTTCATTATACCCTCAAATGGGTTTTCCATGATTTTTGCTTTTTCTTCTTCTCCATAAGATATAGTGTATATTATATTACTATTATGCTATATTTCTTCTTCTCCATTAGATATATTATATATTATATTATTATATTTTATTCACTTGATATAATTCCATATTTCTTGGAGAGATTGTTAGTTCTTCTTTTTCTATTTTTGACTAAATGGGTTAATTCAAAAGTCTTTATATAATTCCATATTTCTTTATTTTTTTATTTTTGACTAAATGGGTTAATTCAAAAGTCTTTATATAATTTCATATTTCTTGGAGAGATTGTTTGTTCTTCTTTTTTATTTTTGACTAAATGGGTTAATTCAAAAGTCTTGTCTTCATGCTCTGAAATTCTTTCTTCTGTTTGGTCTATTTTATTGGTAGAATTTTCCACTGTGTTTTAAAATTCCTTAAATGACCAATTTCTAGAAATTTGCTATATTTTTCTTAGTTATTTTTAGTGAATTTTTATTCATGTCTTGAATTAATTATTTTGGTTCCTTTGTGGTTGAGTTCCATTGATCTGACTTGCAATCCATACTCTGAATTTCCTTTTGGTTGTCACGTGTTGCTGGAGAGCCAATGTGATCCTTTGGGGTTATCAAAAAGCCTGTTTTTTGCTGTTGCTGGTTCTTTCTCTCTTTTCTCAGCTCAAAACAGACAGCCTTGTGGCACACCTGTTGTCCACTGCCTGGGACTCTGTTGCTCAGTGAGAAGGAAGGATCCCTGGAAGCTGTGCTGAGCCTACTCTGGGAGGCTGACCAGGCGAGGGTGGAGTGGATATACTGTTCATCTGTAACACTGATGCTCTCTGGTGTCCCCCTGACTCCCTCTTCCTGTGTGATTATCACAGGCAGATGGCACGTGGTGGGCAGTCAGCAGGCAACAGTCTGCCTAGGTCTGCCAGAGGGGGTGGCAGCTGACAGCAGCAGTGGGCACCAGGGGCCCAGGTGTGTGCTCCACCAGGTCTTACAGCAGCTGTGTCTGGGCAGCCCCAGCAGCAGCAGGCACTGGGTCAGTGGGCACCTACTCTCCCACCTACTCTAACACTAGGTATCCTAGTGGCAGTGGGTGTGCACAGCTCCCACCCATGGTGTGTGTGAGAGGGCACAGAGGCGGAGGGGAGGCAGCAGCTATGTATCCAACCCCTGCACAGATGCCGCGCTTTAGGGATGGGCCCTCACAATGGTGCCAGACACCGTACCCGGGGTTCATATGCCTTTAGGACCCGGCTGTGTCTTCTCTCTGGAGTAATGCCTACAAGGTCTCCACTCAGCTCCTGGGGTCAGTTGAGAGACCTGTTGGGGTAGAGTAGCCCGCCCATAGCTCCAGTTGCAAAGTCTGTGGGCAAGTGTGGAGCCCCGGGTTCTCTCCTGTGTCCTCCTCAGACATGGGTGCCCTCCACAGTTACCTCTGATGCTGCAGAGTGGATCACCCCACTTTCCTCCCCTCACTTGGGTGCTTCCAACTGCCTCTCTGCTGATTCCCAGTGCTCTCCTAAACGATCGATCTGAAGGCAAATACCTAGTCACCACTTTCAATCCTCTCTGTAAGGACAGTGTGTGGGGGCTGCTTCTAGTCTGCCATCTGTTCACTTTTAAGCTTTTAAACATCTCTTAACTAAACAATTCATGAAATAGAAACTGCAAACACCTGTGACCTGCTGAGCACTGGACTATTTTGTGTTATCTGGAGCCAGAGACAGCAGGTAGATGAGAAAACCAGGGTGTGCAGAAAGATGCAAGGATTTTTTTCAGAACTCCCCCTCCAATGTCACGCTATGACCAATATCCACAAGAATCTGGGTCCCTGAGAAAGCCCGAGAGACAGGGCAGCAGGAATGTGCCACCAAGAAAACAGTCAGATTCCAAAGAGGAGGGCTAGTAAAAATACAGCAAACTTAACCATAAGTACAATTTTCTCTTTAGAAGAGGCATAAGCTCCCCACTGCCGCCGAGAGCATTTTTCATTCAACAAGCAGTTAAGGGATGTGGCGTTTATTTAGTTGTGGAGATGTGCGGGGAAGGCTCACCCTTTCTAATGAGCTCACAGGGAGCAGGACCCGTGCTGACTTTATGGACAATGACAGTTCGTGGCACGTGACATATGGGTGCATGTTCTAGGGAAAAAACAAAATGCTATGGCTCCTGTGGGAAAGAAAGCACAGCGGCATTCCAGAGGGGAGGAAGCAACAGGGCAGACTCAGGCAGGCGAATTACAGTTCCGTTGATTCCAGTGGTGGAAATTGGCACTGAAATAAACAATGGAGATCAATGGAATAAAATCAGCAGTCCAGAAACAGACCCACATGGGAATTCAGCATGTGATAAAGATGACATTTCAAAGTGTTGGGGATAAGATTCAGTATACATGGCAATTTGCTATCCACACGGGAAAAGTTAAATTTAAACCATATGCTCAACACCATAAAACAAAAATGAATTCTAGATAGTTTAATGAACTAAATGTAGAAACACCACACACCTAACGGAAGAAACTATTTCTTTTTAATATTTTACCTTGGTGTGGCAGGAAACTCAGAAGCTGGTGCTGGAGGAAGACAACCCCTTACTTACATTTTTAAACTTTCATATAGCACGTATGCCAACAAAAGTTAGCTTTTATTGTTATTATTAAGTTATCAAAACAAATCTATTAAGTATGACATCCCAATTATTACTTTAAAAAAAACAAAACGTGAAACTTAGAATTATAGCTCAGCTAGGGCCACTCAGGAAAAGGGAAGGAGGTGGATGAGACCCAGTCTCTGACCGCTCACCCCTCTTGCTCACAGCGACTCTTGGAAATCAGGATTGGGCGGTAGGAATACAAACTCACAGTCCTTTCTCTACTTCCAAGGCAGTTTCTCTCCCATTACCGCCTCAGCTCCCAGAGCAGCCCTGCGTGGTGGGAGCACAGGGCGGTTCCATCACCGTCCCTCGTGGACAAGGAAATTGAGGTCTGCTGAGCCACGGCTAGCCCTGGTCCTGGGCTCAGGGAGCAGAGATGTGGCTGGACCCCGGAGCCCGGTGTTTCTGGGTGGGAGCTTCCTCCCCTCTGTGCTGCTGTCTCCCTGGCACGCTTGCCTGTGTTTTGGTACCTTCAACAGCAAACAGCAAAACACCTATGTTCCCAGACATTTAAATATAGAAACATTCAATCAACCTATAATCCCAGCACTCCTCAAGGCTGAGGCAAGAGGATACCCTGAGTGCAAGAGTTTGAGGTTGCTGTGAGCTGTGAA
The DNA here is from genome assembly GCA_963573935.1 of Arctocebus calabarensis. Lineage (NCBI taxonomy): Eukaryota > Metazoa > Chordata > Mammalia > Primates > Lorisidae > Arctocebus > Arctocebus calabarensis. The sequence goes on from CAUYON010092986.1 coordinate 5,594, forward strand.
GCCACGATACTCTACCCCAGGCAACAGAGTGAGACTCTGTCTCCAAAAAAATAAAAAATAAATAATGAAATAAAAAAGGCGACATTCTTGGGAGTGGGTGGGGAGGAGGACTGGACTGGGAGTCCTGGGTGGCAGGAGAAAGCCGGACCTCACATCCATCCCCTGGTGACTGAGCCCATCAGGTCCCCTGGGTTGACAATTCCTGGGACACTGGAATAGATTCTAACAACTGATGCAGCAACTAGGTCGAGTGTGGATATATATTCCCTGTAAGAGGACAGGCAGTTCCGCTTAATTTATAATCATTCTCATTTCATTGAAAGACTCAGAAAGTGTCATCGGGCACTATTAACTTAAGTGCTCTATGGTACAGATCCGCGTTATTGGAGATAACAGACAGTATCTCCCAGACTATTCCCCATTGCGGAGGGCCCTTTACACTGCAGGGACATTTGAGCACAGTGTCGTGAGATGGCACCAGATAATGAGCCATGATCTCAACATAATTATACTTTATGGATTTAAAAGTGATTCCTTCCCTGGAGCCTGCCATTAGTGACTATCTCAAGCTGTTGGGCCACATCAGAGAAGGATGGTTCACTACCGATTTCTATAAACTTGGGGAGATGGGTGTGGCTGAGGGCTAGAAAATTTGACTCCAAGGCAGGTTGAGAATCAGGTCACCAGCTAGGGCTTCAGTCACACAGACAGCGGCCAGAGTGTGATGTGAGTCTATTTTCACAGCTCCGCTGAGGTAATTCACTTACAAAACAGGGATAAAGCAAAGTGCCCACCGGGTCCTGTGAGGGTTGAGAAACAAAGAGAGCGTAGCATGTGAGAGGTCGTAAGTGTTAACCATTCCGTCATCAATATTTACGGTCTGCATGGGACCCCACAAACCTCGGCGTGCTTGCCTGGCTAGAAGGAGAGGCCCTGCGCTCAACTACACTCGAGTGTTTCGTTTCCCCCCACAGTGAAACCACGGCTAATGTTTCCCCGACAAGATTTCATGAAAAAGGGACAGACTTCTGAACATTTATACAATCAATTTTTTTTTCACTTAATCAGACAAAGCAACCAAACCCAACACTCCCGCATGCTGACGACTCGTGCGTCCGACTCACACACCTTTTCATAATTCCCTTCACTGTTGCTGCTTCCTCTGTGCACCCCCTGGACCCAGGTGTTCCCCCGACCCTTCTGCACATTTACAGGCAAGCGGGAGGTTCTCCTTCCTCTCCACCTGCTCTGAGGAAGGACGCGGTGGGCTCCCAGCCCTCTGCTTCTCCAGCAACAGCCCTCTGCCAGGAGGGTGCGGAGGTCAGGTGCATTCCCCGGGGCTCCTCCCCTCAGGCCGGGCACCCTCGCCCAGCAACTCCCCTTGAGGACTTCCCCTTCAAGGTTTCCCTAGGATCTAGGGGTATCTCCTCCTGCGGCTGGTCCCACATTGCCCTGCACCCACCCACAGTTTGCAAATAGTCTCTCCCTGAATTAACCTAATTACATTTGCTATTTTGTTTTGCTTTGTCATATGTCAGCAAATTTCTAGTCTTATAGCTGTAATGTTTTGCTTTTCCCTTTCCTTTTGATGTAAGATCTGTTATATTAGTCTCTCTTTTGATTGAAAATGACCCAAATCTAATTATTTAACCAGTCTAAGGCTTCAAATAATGAAAAGTAATGTTGCCAGGCACAGAAGCTCCGTTCCCTCCCTGTTCCTCCTCTCCTCTCCCTAAGCAGCTTCGTGACGTGGTGGCAGGGGTGGCCCTTGGGCTTAGACCATCCTCTCAGAACTGATCTTAGTAAAAAGATAGAGCCTCTTTCCCAGAGGTCCAGCAGAAGTCTGGAGAGGGCTCTGAGCATCCTGACTGGCATGGCCAGGGCAGTGGTGTTCTAATCCACCAGGCGTGACCAGGGCCTTGAACCCCAGGACTGGAGAAAGAGGCAGTTCCCTAAAGAGAAGCTAGTCTGAGAAAATAACGTGCATATAACCAGGCAGCCACATACTCTTTCCTAATAACACTTGCTTCACAAAGCGTGCCCCAAAGTCTTCAAAAATGATGTGTCTTGGGTGGCGCCTGTGGCCCAGAGGAGTAGGGCGCCAGCCCCATATACCAGAGGTGACGGGTTCAAACCCAGCCCCAGCCAAAAACTGCAAAAAAAAAGAAATGACATGTCCCCAAGTGCTTGCCACTAGTGTCCTCCACTCCTCACTTGCCCCCTGGGCAAAAGCTGCCCCCCTATCTCACAAGAAAAGACCAGGGGAGGATCACTCTGTGGGGAAGACAGAGAGAACCTGCATTTTGATGTTACATTGTGCAGCTGGTGAATTGGGGTACATGGACGGACCCAGCCCACCCTCTCAGGACAGAACTCTTTCAGGACTGTGTATGTCATAGGTAGAACTGGCAACCCCGTAAGGATCAGGGGAGGGAAAGAACTGACAACCCCATCAGGATCGGGGAGGAAAAGAAGAATAAAAATAATTTGCAGGTTTTAAGATGAACAACCGGATTGGCTTGGAGTCCTGAGTAGGAGGGAAGGGATGGGTCTGGGGTGATGTTGAGGGAAAGCGTGTACAGACCAGGCCCAAAACTCCCCAGAACTTTGGTTAGGGAATTACATTTTCATCAAGAAAAAAATGATACATTTTTAAGAGTATTGATATATCAAATGCAAATTTCCGAATGAATAAAAGTTAAAATTTCATCAGTGGGGAGCCCATAAACAATTTCAGGATATTATGTTTTTGTTGTCATTACTGTGTGCTTTTTCCTCTTCTGCTTTTTAGAAATGTCTCTCTCAAGATCTTACTGCATCTGCTCTTTGCACAATATATATATCAATATCTGTATTAAAATATCACATTGCACCCCATACTTGTGTGCGATTATTAATTATGTGTCAATTAAAAGTTAAAAGAAAAAGAAAGGAGCAGGAGTAGCAATGAGGGGAAATTTGGAGAGGGTCCTGATCTGCTAACATGGGCGGGGCAGGGATGCTCTCTGGGGTTTAAGAGGGCAGATTTTGACCGTTGTCTCTGTGAGTCTATCTGGAGCCAGAAAAGCAGCTACAGGACAGCGTGTGAGAGGCTGAGCTGAAGCAGCAAAGCTGACCTCTGCTCAGCCTTCCCCACATACCTGCCCTGATTATCTAGTTACAGTTTTTCCATGGTTGTGAGGGTGTCTGTCTCAGGAGACTGAGGAGGTCGTCACACATGGACAACTGGTGTGGTGATATCAGTAAAGGTTACTTTGATGATGGGATGTTTTCTCTGAGGATTCTCTTAGATATTTTGGTAAAGTGAAAATCACCTTTCTGTTGTGTAAACATTTTGCATTGTTAGAATGGAGACTCCTTTGCTATTGCTTCCTATCAGATAAAGTTAAAATTGTCTATGTTTGTTTCCTGGTATTTCATTATAAAACTATTAGAATTGTAAATGAGGCCAGGCACAGGGGCTCACCCTATAACCCCAGTGCTCTGGGAGGCCAATGCAGGTGGATTTCTGAGCTCAGGCGTTTGAGACCAGTCTGAGCAAGAGCAAGAACCCCCTCTCTACTAAAAATAGAAAAACTGAGGCAAGAGGATCACTTGAGCCCAAGAGCTGGAGATTGCTGTAAGCTATAATGATACCACAGGACTCTACCTAGGGCAAAAGCTTAAGATTCTGTCGAAAGAAAAGAAAATAGAATTATAAGTGAGGCAGAACAGAATTGAGAAGCTACTCTCACTGTTCTCTAGAATTGCTGGCCTTCTAATAATAAGGGTTGATGAATCTAATTGGCTGGAAAATGACAGGTGGCAGGACCCTAACATATCTGTCCCAAGCCTCTTCTAGTGGTGTGTGTGAAGTGCACTTAGCACCCAGGAACCTGCAAGAGGGTTCTTTTGGTGTGTCTGCCCCGCTCCCACACGCGGAGAACTGCAGAACCCCATCCTCAGAGCAGCTGCAGACCACACCTCTTTCCTACTTAACCTTTCTCAGGAAACCCCAAGAAAAAGATCATGCACAGTCAACTCCTGGGGGAGAGGGTAATGCTCTTATGCTAATTCCAAATTTCAATTCTTTTATGTATTTTTTTTTAACGATTGCATTTCCCTTGGAAAAAAAATAACACATTAATTAAACACTGCTCCATGCTCCCAGAAGTCTAATTATCATAGCTGTGTAATCTGTTATAAGAACTGGATTAAAATGTTTGATTTTAGTACATGCTTTTCTAGGACACAGTTTAAGGGCCCAGCATTTACTAATTGAAGAAAAAAAAAAATGGCCATTACTTCTGGCCTAAATATTGCCAGAAAATAAGAAGCTTGGTTATCCCTGTCACACTGTTGTCCTCAGTCACTGCCACAGAATCCAACTTCCGTTGACACTGAGAGGTCTGAAGAGTTCATTTCAGAGCTCTCAGCCTTGACAATGCCACCAAGCCGGCGTCTAGACCCTGCATGCTGCGGAGGTTACAGACATGAGCAAATTTGAGTTTTGGTCCTGCTACATATCTCTCTGGGCTTTAATCTCCTCAAAGGGTGAGTGTATTTTAAGCTAAAATATTTATGCACTTAGAGCAAAGCCTGGAGCATAGGAAGTATTTGCTGCCATCATCATCACCACCACCACCACCATCATCAACACAATCACCACCACCACCACCATCATCAACACAATCATCACCACCACCACCATCATCAACACAGTCATCACCACCACCACCATCTCACCAACAGTACCACCACCATCATCATCACCACCACCACCACCACCACCATCGCCACCACCATCATCATCATCACCACCACCATCACCATCATCATCACATCACCACCACCACCATCATTGTCATCACCACCACCATAATCACCATCACCACCACCATCATCATACCACCATAACCATCATCATCACCACCATTATCACCATCATCATTACCACCATCATCACACCACCACCATCACCACCATCATTATCACCATCACCATCATCATCATACCACCACAACCATCATCATCACCACCATTACCAACATCACACACCACCACTATCATCATCACCATCATCACCACACCACCACCACCATCACTATCATCATCGTCACCACTACCACTACCACCATCATCATCACTATCACCACCACCACCATTGCTATCATCACCACCATCACCATCACTTGTACTTCTGCCGAAGGCTTTCCCAGCAAAGGTTCTAGCCCAGAGAGGTCATTTACTCTATGGTACAAATATAAGATAGTGGCTTCATTCTCTCAGGGGACTCTGCAATGAAGTCCCATCCTTAATGATGAAACAGAAGCCCTTCTGTGTTAAAATTATTTCAGGCTAGGCTGTGTGCAGTGGCTTGCACCTATAATCCTGGCATTCTGGGAGGCTACGGTGGGTAGACAGCCTGAGCTCAGGAGTTCAAGATCAGCCTGAGCAAGAGAGAGACCCAGTTTCTACTAAAAATAGAAAATTGAGCCAGGCATTGTGGCAGATGCCTGTAGTCCCAGCTACTTGGGAGGCTGAGACAGGAGGATCATTTGAGTCCAGGAGTTTGAGGTTGCTATGAGCTATTATGATGCCACATCACTCTACCCAGGGCAACAGAGTGGGATTCAATTTCAATAATAATAATAATTATTATTATTATTATTTTAGGTTTCAGGAAGGCAGAAGGAAGACCCCACAAGAGTGAACTGTTCTTCCTGCAGGAAATTCCTGAGTGAGCCCTGCCTCCCTTGGCCCCCTTCCCTGGGCAGAAAAGCCAACCTCAAGCCTGGGTCCTGAGAGCGGACAGGTGGTGGAGGAGGAAGGGGGGGAAGAGGTGACAGGCAGAAATGCTTGATTCCCACTGATTTCACAGTCATAAAATCCAGAAAGAATCATTTATTTAATTTAAGCAAACATGTATACTTTATGTCATTTTGGGGAAAAATAACTACAGAGGGTGCCAAAAATATATACACACACATTGTAAGAAAAGAGAAAACTGTATCAAATGTGTAACACTCAGGTCATGCTTGACTGCTGCAATTATAAGAGGTGCTCGATGGGACTTGCATTCATCTTTTGTCACTATTGTATAAAGAATATTACAATTTTAATACAATTTTTTCCTTAAAATATATATACATTGGTCCAGCATCCTCTGTATATGCACACACGTACAAACGCACGGTTTTGGTCCAGTCCCAAGCAAATGCTCCTAGAGGAGGAGACATGTTAGCAGGGTCAGCACAGAAGCCACCTCCTCGTCCCAGCCCAGTCCTCGGCAGGTTGCTTGCCCCTCTGTCTGGGCCCCGAAGGGAGAGGGGGAGCACCAGGGTACACGCAGAGCTGCTGGGTTCCAGCCAGGCACCAAAGCAGAAGCAGCCACGAAACCCTTCATCAGAGCAGGAAAAAAGGTAAAGCAAAAAGCAACAGAAAGGTTTTTTTATGCTAATGCACCAAGCCGTGTTGGATCACTGTTAGGAAAAATGATTTGTTTTTCTTTTCTTTTCTTTTTTTTTAATTTAATCTGTGATTTAATTATGAGAAAAATGAACAGTGTTAAAGCTGCAGGAGGCACCAGTAGTCCAGGAGGTCTGAAAGGGTAAATACAATTACACACTGTAATGAAACCTAGCCGAGTGCCTTGCAGCCGCTGGTTCAAAGCATTCAGCTATGCTTTTGGAGAGGCATAAACAATGCAAAAACCTATAATTGCCATGTCAGTCACAGCGTCCATGCAGAATACCAAATACCACTCCAAACCGCCGGCTTCCCATCTCTCCTTTCCTCGGCTAGGGACCCCAGAGGCTAGGCAGCCATCTGTCCTGACACACACAGGTCCAAGACCCCTGCACCGGCCTCCGTCACCCCCACCCGGAGATGCCGGCAAACACAGGCCACCACACCCCACTTCTCACCAGGTGCAGAACTTACACTTGCAGAGGCTGTGGGCAGGCCTTACCGTCTCAGTGAGACCTCCAGGGACCCTAACCACAAAAGAAAATAAAACTTCAGGCCCCCTCAACATTTATTATGCCAACCAGGATCCTAAGCCCTGGAGAATGAGTTGTGTAGCATGTTTGCATTTCTGCTTTTTAGATAATAGCCTGACTCTCTTTCTCATCATCCTGCTTCTGTAACGGCCAAGGCTTGGAGACCACACCTTCCCATTCCGATCACGGATCCTCGTTACAGGGGACCTGCCTGTCCGTTGTCCTGTGCCTAACTCTGATGAGAGAGTGTCCAAGACCTCGTGACAGTTACATCTTCAGTGTGGAGCATTAAATATATGTTTCCCAGAAGAAAATGACCACTTCAACTAACCAGATTGCTGTAACTGCATTAAGCCTTATATAGAAATATACTGAAATCTGGCCTGGCAGGGGGCTCATCTGTGACCCCAGCACCCTGGGAAGCTAAGGTGGGAGGATCCCTAGAACTCAGGAGTTAGAGACCAGCCTGAGCAAAAGTGAGACCCCATCTCAACTAAAAATAGGAAAACTAGCCAAGCGTTGTGGCAGGTGCCTATAGTCCCAGTTACTCAGGAGGCTGAGGCAGGATGATTGCTTGAGCCCAAGAGTCTGAGGCTTCTGTGAGCCAGGCTGATGACAGGGCACTCTACCCAGGGTGACAGAGTGAGACTCTGTCTCAGAAAAAAGGAAATATGTTGAAATTCTGTTAAATTTCCCTAAGTTCAGCCTATATGAGCAATCTTAAACTTCTACACTCTGGTACACTAACTTCCGTCCTTTGTAATCTCTGCCTCCCAGGCTGGCCATCCTCAACTTTGTGCTTGATAAACTTTGTTTAGCCAACATTCTGAGCCTTTTGGCTATTTTAGGCCAATGCCTTTATGGACATCAGTCTCCCTGAAGCAGCTGTCCAATGGAAATACAAAGCAAGCTCCAAGTGTAACTTTGAATTTTCTAGTGAACCACATTTAAAAAAATGATGAAAAAGGAACAGGTGAAATTGTCATCACATACCTTACTTAACACGATATAATTAAAAATCATCATTTCAACATGGAAGCAATACTAAAAAGTATGAATGAAATAGTTGGCATTCATTCGCACTAACATCTGGAATCAGGTAGGATTTTTACACATTCTGGGAAGCTCATCTCCATCCAGACACCTTTCAGGGCTCAGTAGCCACAGGCAGATAAGGGCTCAGCTCAGGAAGCCATAGCCTACACTAGGCCCTGGGGGCCTAGAGTCCCCATCTCACCCACCCCCAGGGAATTTGGAGGGACGTGTGAGGTATAGACATCACAGGAGCCCCCAGCAGGTCCACCCAGAACCCTCAGGCCTGATATTCACATTCATTTAGGGTGGGGACAGCCCTCTGGGCCTGCAGGTCTGGGGCCCAGCCTGGTGAGGGTTTTATTCTTAGCTGACTCTGAAAATTGGCTTTAGCTCATTGAAGTTGGTTAAATCAATAAACCCACATTTTATTTGATCTTTCTTTTTAATCAGCTGATCTCTTAAAGCTGTATGTGAGCCCAGCTAAAAATGTCACCGGTTGCCTGCCCTTAAAGTGGACTTCACTGAACCAATATCATTTCCTCCTTTGGCTTAATTCCCCAACAAATATCTCTCACCTGCCTTAAAGAATGACGCCTTGATTTGGTCCCAGACTGAGGCCACGGTAATGCTGCAGAGAGCCATGTTGTGACGGCCAGATGGAGAGGAGGTCCCCAGCCAGAAACTGCCCTCTGTGTGTGGGAACAAATCCTGCCCAGGGCAACACTTGGGACAACACAGTTCTTCACATGCCAAGGGAGTCTGACTTTTATCCCCATCCTCGCAGATCCTATAAACATTATCCACAGAGGAAATGTTTTTGTTTTTTAATTGATACAGAGTCTCACTCTGTCACCCTGGGTATAGTGCCGTGGTATCTTCACAGCTCACAGCAACCTCAGACTCTTGTGCTCAAGCAATCCTTCTGCCTCAGCCTCTCAAGTAGCTGGGACTACAGGCACCCATCACAACACCCGGCTAGCTTTTCTATTTTTCGTAGCGATGGGTGGGGTCTCACTCTTTCTCAGGCTGGTCTGGAACTCCTGAGCTCAACGACGCACCTGCCTCAGCCTCCCAGAGTGCCCGGCCTTTCCCAGAGGAAATCTCCAGATCATCCAGTTCAGAGTCTTCATGTCCCCTTGGGGGAATGTTCAGCCCAGAGGGACCTGGAGACGTGGTCAGTGTCACACAGCCGGGGAGAGCACGACAAGGCCGACTCTCTTGTTCTCCCTTCCTTGTCTTGTCCCTTGCATTACATCACCTTTCACTGCTAGTATCTCCCAGTTGATCCCAGGATGAGGAAACCATAATGGGCGTTGGCAAGATGCATGAATGGTGAGGCCCAGAATCATTTGCACGCGTGGAGTGGCTGGTCTGGCTGGGTAGGGGCTGCCTCCCTCCCTCCCTGCTGGAGCAGCCTGAGCGTGGGAGGGGGGTGTGTGGTGTGTGTGTAGGACGGCAGGGGTGCAGCCTGCACGTGGGACGGGGGTGTGTGGTCTGCATGTAGGATGGCAGGGGTGCGGCCTGCACGTGGGAGCAGCAGGTGTGCAGTCAGTGAGGGACAGCGAGTGTTCGGTCCACGCAGGGCAGCGAGTGTGCCGTCCGCATGGGACAGCGAGTGTGTGGTACACCCAGGACAGCAAATGTGCGATCTGGGTGGGACAGCGAGTGTACCGTCCATGTAGGATAATGAGTGTGCAGTCCACGTGGGACGGCTAGTGTGCGCTCTGGGTGAGACAGTGAGTGTGCCATCTGCCCCTCATGTGTTCGTGCTGCCCGACCCAGATGGGCAGGTGCGAAGGGTGAGGAAGGAACCTATAGGAAATCTGACAGGGATGGAAGCTGAGAAAGAGCAAAGGGGAAAGAGGCTGGTGGGGGGGTGGGGACCTGGCCCGAGCCCGACTGCGCCCATGGCCGCCTCCACCCCACCTGCTACCCTCAGGCTCTCAGTCACCTCCAGCTGGAACGTGGTGATGTGCAGTGTCAGACAAACGCCACCACACAGAAAGCTGGCTTAGTACTCAGGTCCACATCTCGACCAAGTACATTTCCCAAGCCATTCCCACCACCGCCCCTCGTGATGGAGACTGCAGCAGTCACTTGTCCCAGAAGGGGCAGGTGCCACAGTGCTGACCTCACCTGCCAACCCTCTGACCGTCCTCCTGGGTGGCCCAGGAGAAGCTCTTGGCCCTCAGTGAGGTTTTACTGAGACTGGAGCACCCTGCTGTTGTCAGGAGGTAGGGGTGTGGGGAGGGAAGTTGTGTATTTCTTGGCTGCCCATGGTGAGAATTCCTCATTCACCTGCAAAATATCTTTGATGAGCTTCAGTCTTTTGTCATCATAACTTAATGTGATAGAGGTCAGTCAGCTCCTGGGCCAGTTAGCACCCACACCTGTAGTCAAAGCTTCACAATTTAACACGAGTGTCAGTGGAGAGGTAGGGAATCCCAGCACCAGTGCCAGGAGGACAATGGCCAGCAGCCCTGGACAGGCACAGAGCAGAGAACGCAGGAAGAGCAGGGCCGATGCTCCCTGACCTTCCCCACCAGCCTCTACCCTCCTAGGGGTGCTGCTCATTTCTCCCAGGAAGCCTTCCCTGAGCACCCAGTCCACCAGGGTGGCTGCTTCTTAGAAGTCCACTTTGGGTTTGCATTTCATAATTCCATTAAACCAGCAAATAACTATCCTTTTATAAACACTAACAACACGGTATTTGTCTTTAGAATGATTCAATCCAGATTGGGAGCAGAGACTGCTGGAGACAAAGCCATGAAATGCATTCAACAGCTAATTGCAGGAGGTGGGCCAGGCTGGGAATGCTTCACAGACACAGGCCCTCCAGACCACTGTGGCACCGAAGGCAGATGCTTCTTCTGGGTGAGTTCCAAAGCTAACACCAAAATCAAAATTGTGGATGGTCAAAATTACTCTGAAACCCTGTTGGAAAGATGCCCTGCTGGAGAAGAGCAGACACTCTCTGGCAGAGAATCCATTCAGCCACCAGCTTTGCCTCCAGCATCAGGTCAGAGAGGGGCCCTGCGGTCTGAGGGGTTCCTGGGCCCCCGAGTCTGCTTCCTCAGCTGACTTGTCTTCTCATAGTATATGGAAAATCGATGTCTTTACTTACCAGAGGCACCACAGTGACGTGAAATGCTCCTATTTGGGGGCACCTGGGACCAGCCTGAGCTGGGCAATGTTGGCCATGGCTCTAGCTCTTTTCCAACCTGGGCAAACACTCACAGGACATCATGGCTCAAGTGTCAGTAGTGTGTAAATCGCTTGCTCACTCACTTTCTTTCTCTCTCTTTTTTTTTTTTTCCTTTTTTTTTTTTGAGGCAGAGTCTTACTTCATTGCCCCCCACGGAGAGCTATGGTGTCACAGCTCACAGCAACACCAAACTCTTGGGCTTAAGCAACTCTCTTGCCTGAGCCTCCCAAATAGCTGGGACTACAGGCACCAGCCACAATGCCTGGCTATTTTTTTAGAGACGAGGTCTCGCTCTGACTCAGACTGGTCTCGAACTTGTGAGCTCAGGTAATCCAACCATCTCGGCCTCCCAGGGTGCTAGGCTTACAGGCATGAGCCACCTCCCCCGGCCTCTCTTTCCCTCTCAATTAAACTTTTGTCACCTAAATGTCGTCATGCTGAGCTGGGCTACACACACACATCTGTCTCACCCCTCATCACACAGAGTGTCTGCCCACTGACTGGAACACATTCTCCCAGCCCTGCATCCTGTTTAGCAGCACCCACGGGCCTAGGGACAGAGCAGGAGCCCAGTGTCTGCTTGGCAGGGGGACCCTCACAGCACATGGAGCTCTCTGAGTTCCTTCCGGGAGACAAGGTGGAAAAACACCTGAGGCCTGTCCTGGAGGTCAGTGCCTTCCTCCGGCTGTGGCTCTGAGCTGGAACCGCTGCCCTGCCCCAAGGTTGGGGGGCTGACTGGCCGCCCCTCCTGCCCCAGGAGCCCCGGCTGTGGCTCACCAGGCCAGGCTGCTTCTCGTCTCAGGGGACTTCTTGAAGAAAGGGGCTGGGGAACGACCCAGGTCGTGGGCAGTCACTATGCCACTAGGCTCCACTCTTAGGAAGCTCAGCGGGTAAGTGAGGGAGGTGCTTGGGTGGGCTTGAGGGGAAGTTTCCAGAACAGATTTTCCTAGAAACAGTCCACTCTGAGTTAGTCACATTTCGGCTTTCTTCATCTCTCACATTAGAGCCAAGCTAAAATGTGAGAAGGATGCAAAGAAAGATGCTTCCAGAGCATGGGAGGGGAACCGGCCTCTGCACCGGGAAGTCTGGAGGGTCCCTAAGATCATTCACCAGTCAGCTGTTCTCCTCCCAAAAGGAAAAGAACACGGGCATGAGGAAAGCTGGGTGATTGCTGACCCATAGGAAAGGGGGACAGCACCTGGTGGTGCAGGGGACCAGGGAGAGCCTTGCCTCTGCTCCGAAGACGTGTTTACCCCTCACACCACGCCGACACTCTCGGTCACCTGTGCTCCGGGACCCACTTCTAACGCTCTTGGAAGTGCTCCAAACTGTCCCTTGGTTCTTACATAAAATTTGTCTTTGTTGCACTGACTTGTGCAGGTCGCTTTTTCTCTCTATTCAGCCCACCTGTGCTTCTCCAGTTTCAAGTTCTGTTTCCATTCATTTTTGCTTTCAACTACTGCCATGTCTCTGTTGAACTTTCTAGCTCAGCCAGGTAATCAAACCAGGTCAGCTGGGTTTGGGGAGTGGGGACCCCTCACCCCTAGCAAAATGTAAAGAGGAAAATCACTGAATCTATCAAGACCTCAGATTTTATCTTCCATAAAATGGGAGTTAAACCAGTAAGTAACCTCACGGGGTGGTTTTGAGGACTAAACAATTTAAGTTACATGTATGGTGAGTTATAACGTTCACAAATGCCAGTGGGCAGAGTCTCACCCTCCAGGGGAGTCGCAAAGGAGTGTCAGCTGTGCGGCACCTCAGAGAGGGGGCCTGGGGGGTTAGAGAGGGGGTCTGGGGGTCAGAGAGGGGACCTGGGGGTCAGAGGGGGGACCTGAGAGTCAGAGAGGGGACCTGAGGGTCAGAGAGGGGACCTGAGGGTCAGAGAGGGGATCTGGGGGTTAGAGGGGACCTGGGAGTCAGAGAGGGGATTTGAGAGTCAGAGAGGGGAACTGAGTGTCAGAGAGGGGACCTGGGGGTCAGAGAGGGGGCCTGGGGGTCAGAGAGGGGACTTGGGGGTCAGAGAGGGCACAAGGAAGTCAGAGAGGGGACCTGAGAGTTAGGGGACCTGGGGGTCAGAGAGGGGACCTGGGGGTCAGAGAGGGCATGAGGAAGTCAGAGAGGGGACCTGGGGCTCAGAGAGGGGACCTAGGTGCCAGAGAGGGGACCTGGGTGCCAGAGAGGGGACCTGGGAGTCAGAGAGGGGATCTGGGGGTCAGAGAGGTCTGGAGTCAACCCTCCCGGGACCCTGCTACATGTCCACCCTGTGGCCTGAGCAGTGCCTGCCTCCTCCTGGGCACCCTGTCCTCTGCCCTGAGTCTGTGTGTCAGGGTTTGAGGGACACCTACAAACTGCCCCAGCCTAGGACTTGTAAGTTCTGCAAACCAAGAAATTTTCTGTGTGGTGAAGCCAGCTGGCGACAGGCTTGAGTAGTTGGTGATCAGGAGTCCTCTGTCACAGGGCACTCACTGAGATGTCACGACATGCAGGTTGGGGGGCAAATCAGCTCAGCCCTTCATGTCGAGAGGACCAAGGAGCTGTGCCTGGCTGAGTTCCGACAGTCTCCGTGAACTTGCTCCCCTAGAAGGTTTCAAGTTCTTCACTCCATGACTAGCCCTGGCACCGTGACCACTCACCTCTCCATGTGGCTCTAGACAACCCTAAAGAAGCAGTAAAAGTTCTGGAGAAAATGTAAACATGATGCGGCCACAGGGGCCCCGAGTTGAGATGCCTCTGACAGAGGCACCCGGCGTTCCACAGCTCTCGTCTTACTGGAAAGGCTGCCTCTTGTTCTAGCAGTCGCAAAGGTTCCACTGACATGCCCATTGGGCATAAGAAAACTAGACCACAGTGAGCATTTCTAATAGTGGCTGCCAGGCAGAGACACCATCTCAGAGCCCGTGCTGCCCCATGAGACAGGCGATCTCGTGCCCTCTGGGGAATCCAGTCCACTCCAGGCAGAAACCTACTTCATGTTGAACCAATGTTGCCTGCTCCCAGGCAACTGGTGTCAGTCACAGCAGTTCCCAGTTTTAGGGAACAGGCGCCAGCTGCCCTGGGCTTTTCTCCTCCCCTCTGCTAAGTGTCATTTTCACCCAGCTACAAACCCAAGAGGGCTTTTTATCAAGTTGTGTTTTGTAATCATTTGGGGGGTTGGAGGTAAAAATCAGCAGTGTCATCTCACCCAGCTTTCATAAACAGCTGCCCTTTTTTTTCCCTGCCCAGAAAAGTTGAATCTTTCCAGCTACAGAGCCCTAAAGATCACACAGTCACGTGTCAGTGAGTCATGTGTCTGCAGAATCACTGTCCATCACCCCAGTCTAAACACACAGTTCTTCTCCTCACGTCATTCCTCTCATTGGGGAGGCAGATGTGATGGCTACACAAACCCACACAAAACCATAGATGGTCAGGGACACACCCCCCACTCCAGGTCTGCTGAAACCAGGTCCGGCACCAGCTGGACACATCACGTTTCAAGAAAAAGTGAAAATCGGTTGTCCAGAGCAATGGAGCCTGTGGGGTTGCCACACTCGAAGCTGGACAGAGAGGTAACTCAGAGGTGACCATACTCAAATTATGTCAATTTCTGCCTGAGAGAATCTCTAAAAAAGCTAGATTTGGGAAATGTGAGCCCTCCTCTCTCTTCCACCCCCAGACCTCATTAGCTTGGTCCCTGTGAGATGCTGATGCTTCAGATGATGCCTGCTTGGGACTCTGTCAAACCTGTATTTAAGAGACCTTGATTTTTATCATTATAGCAAAAGCTCCACAGCCAGGGCTCCTGAGTCCCGGCTCCTACTGTGCATGTCACCTGAGACACACCCCTGGTCTCCCCATCCCCAGCTTCTGCATCCGACCGCCTTTCTCAAGCGATGGCTTATGTCCACCCACCTGACAAGTGGGTGACTGCAGCTTTTGCCTACCCAGGCTCGATCTCCTTTCTCCTCATAGCAGCACCTCATTTTTCCTTTGGGGAAAGCACACACCCCACTCTGAGGGGTCCAGGAAAGAGCGAGGGCAGAGTGTGACCTGCCAGGATTTCAGGCTTGGGCCTGAGACACAGGCCTGGCCCCTGGGTTTTCTGCCCACCTGAACGTGTGGTTGGCACAAGGGTGGACCGTGACCCCAGTAGGTCTGATGAGAATCAGCTCCAAGGGCTCTGTCGAGTCAGGCTCGAGGCAGGTGCTCATTCAAAGACGGCCATCCAGGTCACCCTTAGCCCTTCCTGCTGCTGGCCTCAGCAGTCTGAAATGGCCTTTGGTGCCTCCTTCACATCAGATCCTGACACTGCTGGGTGGACACTGGAACACAGGCCCAGCTCACAGGAAGTGCCTAAACCAGGGACAGCGCTGATTCTCTAGAAACGCTCTTTGCCCTCCACCTCCCCACCCCTCCAGTGGCCCAGAGTGTGCCAATAGCTTTCTGCCGGGACACCCATGACAGTCCCTGGGAGCCCCAGAAAGCCTCAGGCCCCTGCACAGGGACGGCAGGAAGAGACAGGACCCAATCCCTCCTGATGACCTCAGCCAGTGACAGATGGGACTGAAGGACAAGCAGCCAGTCACTCCCCGCGGGAGGGAGGTGCGACCCTGAGTGTGTGACCTGTGCAGCCTTCAGGGTCCCCAGAGCTACGCACCCCTCGTCCCCCGCAGGGCCTGCTCCGAACCCACCTGCTGTTTTCTCTGTCCTCTCCTGTTTCTCGTCTGCCTTTCCAACCATGCTTTCTGGGCTCCCCTCCCAAGTAAACTATTGCACTGAAATTCTTGTTTCCGGATCTGTTTCTGGGGGAAACCCAGCTTGAGATAAGCCATTTTAGACTCAAAGCAATGGGTCTGTTCCTGGGTTGAAACCGAGGAGGAGTCGCTGTCTCAGCAAAGTTCTCTTCTGAAAATTGATTCCAGGGCCCAAATGTGAAAATTTGGTTTTTGAACAGATTGAATTTTTTTTTTCTGCCATGCCTTGTACTTTAAAGTCACAGAATCTCTCAGCTTAAAGATCACTGAATGCTTTGGTTTTCTAATTCTTTCTCCCTAGTAGTGAGATTTTCTTTTTCAAATGAACAGCAGGAAGTGTTGGCTGAGCTCTTCTCCGTGCTGCCTTTGTGCTCAGCACTTCTGCAGGGCACACTTTCATTGTGCACTGATGTGGTGGTTCCCATTAATTTACACAAAAGGGAATTAAAACCTCACATGCACCCTCCCTACACCATATGGAAATGTATGGATGCAACAATTGTGCTGTAAAAGTGACCAGAATCCACAGGGCGGGAGACTTGAACAGGAACATGTGGTGGGAGGCCGCAGAGACAGGGGCTGTTCTCCCACTGAGCTTCACCTAAGATTTAAAACAGGGGTCCTCAAACTACAGCCCGTGGGCCACATGCAGTGGTGTGAATTGTATTTGTTCCCATTTTTGTTTTTTACTTCAAAATAACATGTGTGCAGCATGCATAGGAATTTGTTCATAGCTTTTTTTTTTTTTAAACTATAGTGTGGCCCTTCTACGGTCTGAGGGACAGTGAATTGGCTCCCTGTTTAAAAAGTTTGAGGACACCTGATTTAAACAATCATCCTTAGGCCAGGATGGTGCTCACACCTATGATCCCAGCACTCTGGGAGCCTGAGGTGGGTGGACCCCTTGAGCTGAGGAGCTCGAGACCAGCCTGAGCAAGAGTGAGGCTCCATCGCTACTAAAAATGGAAAACCTAGCCGGGTGTGTGGTAGTTACCTGTCCCAGCTACTCGGGAGGCTGAGGCAGGAGGATCACTGGAACCCAGGAGTTTGAGGTTGCTGTGAGCTATGATGATGTCACAGCACTCTACCCAGAGACAGAGTGAGACTTTCCACCAACAACAAAAATGAATCCTCAATGAAGTCACCTGCAACTTCCCCCGTCTCTCCCCTCAGCCTCAGCTGCTCATGGCATCTCTAAGGCCTATTTCCAAAGCTCAGATCAGAAACCCATACAGACTCGTGCCTGGTGCCTGGGCCTGAGTATACCCAGGACGGTATACTCACCCTGCGTTTGTAGTAAATGGCATATCACCGGTTCTTAAAGGAGAAAGACGCAGGCAATATCTCACCAACCAGAAGTCAGGGGTTTATTCTTTGGTAATCTTAAAGCCAGCCCCGTGCCTAGTCATACCAACCAGAGTGGCAGTGAATGTGGCCAACCCCAGACCAGCAGACTGACCACATTCCACCTGGTCACTGCCTTCTCTGTCTGCTGGAACTTGCAAGAATTCTCACTGTCCATTTATCCTGAACAGTCTGTGACCAGAAGCAGAGGCTGTAAATTGTGTCTGAGTGAACAGAGGGTATCTCCAGGGCAGAGTCCAGATATCCAGGTCATGCACGGCCATCAACACCCCCAGCAAGAATTGGGGCTGCGTGTAGGACCAGGGAGGACTCTCGGACCGTCGTGAGGTAAGAAATGGGACGTCTGCTGCAGCTGCCACTCCACGACCTGCTCCCCTGTGTGCACAGCGATCCAGTGGTCAGAAGCCTTTGTGCTTAGAAGTGGGTTTCTTGTCCCAGACCAGGGGAGGTCACTTTTGGTTGTGAAAATCCCATAAAGGACATGTGGCTCCGTCTTTATTCATTTGGCCAGTGGGTATTCACCTCTGCCCTTCACAGTATCTGTGCCAGGAGACACTGCTACAGTGGGGCCTGGGTGCTGGGCAAAGGCCAGCAAAAAGCAAATAAAGGACTGTTTCACAGAGCGCAGGGCTCTGCAGAAAAGTAAACAAGATCGTGAGACACAGGGTGAGGGGTGAGACAGGGTGTGAATTTAGATGACCCATCAGGAAATCTCTCTCTGAAGCAGTGATTCTAGAGCAGAGGCTTGAAGGAGCCAAAGTCACCCACAAAAGCAGGAAAGAAGGCATCGGAGGCAGAGGGAGGTACGGCCAGGCTCTGCGGCCACAGTGAGCTGAGCTCACACAAAGATCAGGGACAGCCGGGCATGGCGGCCCATGGCCAGAATCCCAGCACTCTGGCACCCTGAGGTGGGAGGATCACTTGAGGCCAGGAGTTCAAGACCAGCCTGGGCAACATGGCAGAACCCCAGCTCTACAAAAATAAGAAACTAGCCAGGGGTCCTGGTGGGTGCCCGCAGTCCTAGCTGCTTGTGGGACTGAGGCCGAGGGTTGCTTGAGCCCAGGAATTGGAGGCTACACTCCAACCTGGGCAAGAGAGCGAGACCCTGTCTCTAAAAATCAAATAAATACATAGATAGACATGTAAATACATAATCAGTAAGAAGGCTGCTATGCTAGAGTGGGGACTGAGGGAGGACAGAGGAATTCCACATGTAGGAAAGTCTTAGGACCACGCCCCTGCTCTAGAACACGCTGCTTGCACCGTCAGGGGCCGGTCATGGCCATGATTCCCCAGAGCCAGGCACGATCCCCACAGCCCCCCTCTTCCCAGGTCTCTCTGGCGTTGTCTATTGTTGAATCCAGACCCTCCCTCTCTCAGCCCTGCACACTAGCCCCTCAGCCTCAAGAGTTCCTCAGCTTCCAGCCTTATCCAACCAGGCCGCCAAATTAATTCTCTAATTCAGCGTGGACCAGGCCTGCTCAGACCCTTTCCCTGACCTCCTGGCTACAGAACCAAATCAGGTGTCTCCCTCAGCCCAGCTGCCAAGGTCCAGCCCGTGCCAGCCCAGTCTCCATCCACCCCCCACCCTCTCCTAACGGCTCTGGGCCTCGCCCCTAGCTGGACCCTCCTCCTGAAGTGATGCACATGACAGTCGTAATAATGGACACGTGGGTGCCACCGGGTGTTCACGGAGCCCTTTTCACATGTCACTGTCTTTGTCTTCACGGCATCCTTTGTCCTTCTCACCCCTCCAGGCCTGGCTCAGCCTCACCTCCTCCAAGAAGCTCACTCAGATCTCCCCTCCCTTCATAAATTTATAACTGGCTCCATAGCGAGAAAATATTTTTACAGTTTTTTTTTTTTGTAGTTCTCTTATGTTTCCAGTTCCCAGGCCAGTAAGAGCAGAACACCGTAAGTTCCTGTTGTGCTGATACCTTTCCTTCTCCCAGAAACAGCAGAGCCTCCTTGCAGCTGTGACATGACCACAAAGCCTTTCTCCTTGTTCGTCTGAAGAGGGAAGGTGGGAAGGTGAACCCCGTACAGGCTGTGCCCAGAGACACCCCGAGCAACCTACACCCTTGCACCCACCTGTGCACAGGCTAAAAAAATGACAGCTATTAACCCCAGCTCATTGTGCTACTGAAGTCCCCGCACTGGGGGGGCTTAGCCACGATTATTTTTTGTTTGTTTGTTTGTTTGTTTTTTGAGACACAGTCTCATTCTGTTGTCCTGAGTAAAGTTTCATGGAACCATAGCTCACAGCCCTCACAATCCTGGGCTAAAAAGGTCCTCCTGCTTCAGCTTCCCGAGTAGCTGAGACTACAGTCACCAGCCAAAACACCCTGCTAGCTTTTTCTTTTTCTTTCCTTTTTTTTTTGAGACAGAGCCTCAAGCTGTCGCCCTGGGTGAGTGCTGTGACGTCACAGCTCACAGCAGCCTCTAATTCCTGGGCTTAAGTGATTCTCTTGCCTCCGCCTCCCAAGTAGCTGGGACTACAGGCACCTGCCACAACACCTGGCTATTTTTTGGTTGTAGTTGTCATTGTTCTTTGGTAGGCCCGGGCTGGATTCGAACCCACCAGCTCTCGTGTATGTGACTGGCGCCTTAGCCACTTGAGCTACAGGTGCCAAGCTGGCTAGCTTTTTCTGTTTTCAGCACAGACAGGGTCTTGCTCTTGAACTGGTCTTGAACTCCTGAGCTCAGGCAATCCACCCACTTCGACCTCCCAAGGTGCTGGGATGACAGGCGTGAGCCACTATGCCTGGCTGTAACCCACCATTTCTGGATCCCGGGATGTGTGTGCTGGTGTGATTTCTCACTGTGCTTGTGTACCTTGCCCACGCCCAGACACACACTGATGTTCACTCCCCTCAATCATTATTCATTCCACCTCCAGCGCCGGTCAGAAGGTGGACTGGAAGCCGCCCGTTCCTCCCACTTCCCAGGTGTCGAGTTCTGTGCAATTTTCTTTCTTCCTTGACGTCCTCGGTATCTCAGTAAAGAGCTTTCTGTACTATGAGCGACAGGGAACTGCCCCTTGCAGGTGGTTAGCACAATCTTGTCCGCGAGCTGCCCTCTCCTGGTACTACTGGTCATTCAACAGGGAACATTCCCTAGACACATATGCTGGTCCCACCCCACACTGGACCACCCCCTGAGGGCGGGGATTGAGTCCAGACCCCCATCGATGGCACCCCTGGATAAGACAGAAGAGAGGGTCAGGCGGCATTTGACACAGAAAAAACAAATCTTGGTGGTTGGACGGGCATCTGCCCCAGGGAATGAGCGGACACATGAGCAGACTTCCTTCTGACGCTCAGTGACTCTGCAGATGGAAGACAAAACTCACCCAGAACCGTGTCTACAGCTGCGAATAAGTGCCCATCTCAATGAATATCTGTACTTTACTTGATGAGTAAAAGGATGTAAGAGGCAGCTGAAAGAGCCAGACATCTTATAACAGTTAACAGAATGATCCCGAGATAAGACCAGAGGCCAGACTGCCTCCCTCCGACTCAGCAACACAAGTGCACAGAGCAACTGAAACCACAGCCTGCCTCCTGTGAGAGCCGGGCCGAGGCCCAGCCTAACCCTGCCCCTGCCCTCAGCACCCAGCCAATACCAGGGTGCTCAGCTGCAGTCTGTGTGTATTTGAGCTCAGACATCCAGTCTCTCCTCCCTTTGAGGACTCCAGTGCTCATGAGCACAAAAAGAAAGGCCTCTTTGCTAGCACTATCTCTGCAGGGCCCAACACCTGCCCTGCACACGTCTCAGAGCTCATCAAATGCTGTTTGGAGGCGGGAGCCAGGAGGACAGGATTAATCCGCACCCACCTTGCTGAGCTTCCCTGGGTTTGAAGCTCCTTCCCACAGGTGTCTTTACCCCTCCTCTCCAGGCCTTACACAGACGTAGTAACAGCCAGCATCACCAAGGAGTGTCTTTCCATGCCTGGCCCTGACTTCTGTGTGCACACATCTGTCAGGTCACTGAGATCTCCAAATCCCTGGGGTAAAAGACGCTCCACAGCAGTTAGCATTGTACCAGCTGAGAGCAAGGCAGGGTCCCCTTCATTCAGAGTCTTGGGAAAAAGTCAATTGTGTTCCCAGATCATTCTCTCCAACACAGCTACAGTTATGGAGGCTTAGAGATTTTGCGAAACCTGTTTTATTCATTCTACAAACACTTCCATATCATATGCCAAACTCTATTCTTAGCATTTTATTTATTTAGTTTTTTTTTTTTTTTTAATTTACAGACAGGGTCCCACTCTTGCTCTAGCTGGTCTTGAACTCCTGAGCTCAAGCAATCCACCTGCCTCAGCCTCCCAGAGTGCTGGGATTATGGGAGGGAGCCAGTGTGCCCAGCTGTTCTTAGCATTTTATAAGTGTTGGTTCACTTAATCTTCACAGCAACCATGGGACGCAGAGCCTGTCTTCAGTTGACATGTGGGGAACAGAAGCCCTGCAGATGTCAGTTACTTTTCCACAGTAACACTGCTAGTAAATGGCAGAGCCTGGATTTGAACCCAGATGGTCTCTGATCTTAACCCCCTATAATTCTGCCTACACAAGTTAAGCACAAAACATCTGGGTACAGGACCTAAAACCCAGAAGTTGACTACTCCTCCCCCTCCACTGCCCTATCCAAAACCCAACCAAGGCCCCCAGCACTGCAGGCCTGGGACCTGTCTGTGCTCTTGAAAATAGTGCCAAAGGCTGGGAACGGCAGCTCACTCTGGGAGGCCAAGGTGGGAGGATCCCTTGAGCTCAGGAGTTCCAGACCAACCTGAGTAAGAGTGAGACTCTGTCTCTACTAAAAATAGAAAAATTAACTGGGCATTGTGGTGGGCACCTGTAGTCCCAGCTACTTGGGAGCCTGAGGCAAGAGAATCATTTGAGCTCAGGAGTTTGAGGTTAATGTGAGCTATGACATGACTGCACTCTACCCAGGGTAACAGAGTGAGACTCAGTCTCCAAAAAAGAGAAAGATGTAGATGGGGAATTGGAGGCCTGGTGTCCACCCATGACAGATGCTCAGCACAGATGCTGAGAAGCCTTACCCAGGACAGTAGTTCCTGCTGCTTTGAACTCAGCTATTTTAATCTTGGGTTTAAAAAAATGAGGGTGCCAGGGCCGACCAGGCCTTTTTTGAGCCCCTGAGACTGACCCCTGGTCCTCATGAAACCCTGTGAGTTAGGTGCTGTTACCCACGGGACCTCCCCCATGGGACCTCCCCCACCAGGCTAGTGTCTCTCTGTCACTGTGGGCAGCTGAGCCCATCTCTGGAGAACTGCTCTTGTCCAAGATTTCACCCACAGGGAAATGCCTGAGTGATCCCCTGCCCCGGCCACGTTCATCTGCATTCAGTGAGAAAACAGAAGCAAAATGACCTTTATACATTTGCTCCCAATGAAGAGAAAAATAGAGGCTATCATTTTCTTTAGGAATCAATGAGGTAAATAAAATATTTACAATCCCATGGAGAAGTTTTCCCATTCTAAATAACATGAAGATGCCAAAAACTAACATTTTGACCCTTTGTCCAGCATGAAATGCAGTAATCAAGCAGGCGTCACTTGAAGAGCCAGCCCAGAAGTGACCACAGCCCCTCACACATCTCTCCCTGACGCTGATGAAGGGTTATTTGAATAAGATCAATAAAAGGTAATTACAGGATTCACTTTAACATCAAGTGATAGAAAGGAACATCTAAACCTTAAAATAGGACTTCGAAATATATTCATTTTCATTTTTAAAAAGAGCTTAAGAAAGGACACAAAGATTTGGGTATTTTGAGGTTGAACTCCAAGGACAGACAATTTTTAGACGTAAAAGTTCATTCATGGCTTGGCGCCTGTGGCTCAACGGGCTAAGGCGCCAGCCACGTACACCTGAGCTGGCGGGTTTGAATCCAGCCCGGGCCCGCCAAACAATGATGGCTGCAACCAAAAAATGGCCGGGCGTTGTGGCGGGCGCCTGTAGTCCCAGCTACTTGGGAGGCGGAGACAGGAGACTAGCTTGAGCCCAGGAATTAGAGGTTGCTGTGAGCTGTGATGCCACAGCACTCTACCCAGGGTGACAGCTTGAGGCTCTGTCTCAAAAAAAAAAAAAAAAGTTCATTCATTTTGAGGCTGGGCATAGTGACTCCACACCCATAATCCCAGCATTCTGGTTGGCTGAGGCAAGAGGATCCCTTGAGCTCAGAAGTTCCATACCAGCCTGAGCAAGAGTGAGACCCTGTCTCTACTAAAAATAGAAAAACTAGCCAGGTTTGTAGCAGTTGCCTGTTGTCCCAGCTAATCAGGACAAGAGGATCTCTTGAGCCCAGGAGTTTGAGGTTTCTGTGAGTTATGACACCACAGTACACTACCCAGGGTGACAGAATGAGACTATGTTTCAAAAGAAAAAAAAAGAATTCACCCATTTTGGCATAAAAAAGAATTCTGAATTATCCACCTGGTCCATTCAAGGTATAAATAATTCCCAACATCCTTGCTACAAGGATAAAGGAGTCTGTTGTTTTAGTTGGAATGGATTCCACAAAGTCTGATGGTGCTGACTCAGCTAATGGAGTGAGAGGGTGTGTGTCGGCCTGAGGGTAAAGTGAGCCAACACCAACAGGATGGCTCTGTCCCCACCAGGGCAGGGCCAACCTCTCCGGTTCTCACTGAGGCTGGGAATAAACCATCTCCCCTCTGTACTTGGTCTGCACCAGGTTCAGTGAATATTTGTCACAGAAGCACAGTCCCCTCCAGGGATCGTACGTGGGAGCTGCGAGGACCTAGTGTTTCCAATTAATCAGGGCCGGGATTACTCACACAAGAAATGAAAGGGAAAAATTTAATACTTGGAAATTGAGGGAAAGCAGTGGCCAAGTCTAATTAAAATACGCTTTCTGCTTTTAGTTCACACGGCAGGCTCCATTTTGCAGCCATCTTAATTCTTGTCGTGTTTCTGCTGCCCCCCACCACCACCACCTCGCTCCCAGGACTTATGCCCAGAAATCCCATGTGTGGTGTCCTCCCATGAAGGCCGAAAGCTGCACCAAAGGAGCTGAGTTTTGCGGCAAACCTGTGTGGCTTGTGGCCGTGTCTGCCCCGGTTTTCCATATGGCCTTGACTCCCTCCTTGCCCTTGATTGTCCCCTGGTGGACAATGTCCGTCAGCTCTGCCCGGATGCCCAATTGCAGTGCCTGGCTTCAAGGCACAGGCCTACAGGCTAGGGGCTCAGCAAGCAGGCTCAAACCTCAAATACATTATTCCTCTCTACGTCCTTCCCGGCTGAGGCTGTAGCAACCCTACCTGGGCCCTGGGGAGGGCAGCAGTGTGCTGCCCCAGCCAAGAGCCTCCTACTAACAGGCAAACTAATTCACGATACGCAGTCTTGTGCAAACTGTGCATAGACAGGATTTGTTGTGGATAGTTAGTTTTATTGTTTCATAAAATAAAAGCCTAGGTCCTTAGTTTCCAGGGAAATGATCACCATTGCAAATGAGCTGCCTGGCTGAAGAACAAGGTGTCCAACCCAGGAGTAACTCCAGACCCTCCCTGCACCCTGCTCCCGTCTGAGCCCTGCGCAGCCCAGCTCATGGCTCTTGGAAGCCCTGTTATTTCCCCAGATGTGTATGACACACATCTGGTAGCTTTTGTATTTCTGTGAGTTCATAAAAGGCATCTTAGAGGGTCAAGTCTTTCCACAGACCTGAGCCAGATAATTGGTATCTCCTGGATGAGCCACAAGTGAGTGTGAATGCCGGGCCCAGTGGTGAGAAGGCACAGAGATCTCCGTTCATCTAGACGGACCCTGAAAGCAGGGTCACATCACGTGACTAGTGAGCATCCTGCATGCCCCAAACTTGCAGATCATTAAAGGGGTGAAGAAAGACGCCCCTGAGTGAAATCAGACAATGAAAACAATACTCAGACTTTTGGTACTTGGAGCACAAAATGTTAAACAACTAGGTTAAAATGAGTTTTTACTTTTCTTTCTTTCTTTTTTTTTTTTTTGAGACAGAGCTCCCAAGCTGTCACCCTGGATAGAGTGCTGTGGCATCACAGCTCACAGCAACCTCCAATTCCTGGGCTCAAGCGAGTCTCTTGCCTCTGCCTCTCAAGTAACTGGGACTCCAGGTGCCCGCCACAATGCCCGGCAATTTTTTGGTTGCAGCCGTTATTGTTGTTTGGTGGGCCCAGCCTGGATTCGAACCCGCCACCTCAGGTGTACGTGGCTGGCGCCTTAGCCCGCTGAGCCACAGGCGCCAAGCCGAGCTTTTACTTTTCAATAGATGCTTTTGACATCTCTCAGGTTTGCCATGACTAATGGGAGAGGTGAGGAAAGTCAGAACAGCTGCAAATGTCTGTTCCTTTCCACACACGGGTGGGTGTCTGTGTATTGAAACACATCCAGAGACATCCCGCTCCCCTGTCTGCGTATCCAAGTGAACTCTCATCTCTATCAGAGTTTCTCTCGCTGCCCGGCAGTCTCCCTAATCAGCAGGTCTCCCGATGATGCCTGTGCTTAAGGATATACAGGCCTGTCAGTCATCCAGAGTGAGAACATCTCCACACTGGGTTCTGATTTCAAATGAGTTCACGTCACATACCTCCCTCGGAGTCTTAGGAGTCGCTCTGGGTCTAAGTGTCATATCAGATCCCTGGGCAAGTCCTTTGCTCTCATAGATTCAAATGTTAAAGACTATAGTTTTGGCCAGGCCCATAATTCTAGCTCTGGGAGGCCGAGGTGGGTGGATCCCTTGAGCCCAAGAGTTTGAGATTACTGTGAGCTATGATGATGCCACAGCATTCTACCCTGGGTAACAGAGTGAGACTCTAGGTCAGAAAAAGAAAAGAAAGGAAAGGAAAGAAAGAAGGGAAGGGAAAGGAAAGACAAAAACAGGCTGCAGTTTTCACAGCCCAACAGCAGGGCTGTCTCCTCCTGCCCTGACCAGAACTGGACAGAACTGGCTGGTGGGGAAGACCAACCAGGGGTCTGCAGGCCTCCGTGCTCAGCTGCCCCCATCAGATAAATGCTGCATTATTCATCTGAATGCGGACAACAGTGACATTGAGACTTCAGTGTCCCCACACTCGGGGAAAGTCGTGACGCTGGTGGTGACGCTCACTCTGCTGTAGGCAGAAGGGCCTTTCCCAGCACAGGATTGCGTAGACTGCCCGTGCCCAGCACCAGAGGTCTCAGACCCGACTCCCTCCCAAAGCAGAAGACTCAGGACCTTCCTGGACCCCCAGATCTCCCCGCACCCCCCACTCCCTCAGATGTGACCTCAGGGTTGAGCTCTCTTGGGGGTTCATAGGTGCCTATCTAGTGGCTTCAAATTAGAATTGAGTACACTGGATACTTGGCTTTTCCATTCTGTAGACACTACTGAAGCAAATGTTCTCCAACTCCATCTACGTAAACACAAAAGATGTAAAGTCTCCATCTTTTTATAGCTGAATAGCCCAGCATGGTGTACATACACCACGCTTTGTTAATCCATTCGTGGGTTGATGGGCACTTGGGTTAATTCCACATCTTGGCGATTGGGAATTGAGCTATGATAAACTATCTAGTGTAAATATCCTTGTGATAAAATGATCTTTTTTCTCTTGGGTAGATACCTAGTAATGGGATTGCAGGATCAAATGGACAGTCGACTTTTAGTTCTTTGAGTACTCTCCAAACTTCTTTCCATTGGGGCTATACGAGTTTGCAGTCCCACCAGCAGTGTAGAAGTCTTCCCTTCTCTCCACACCCACACCAGCATCTGCAGCTTTGGGATTTTGTGGTGTGGGCTGTTCTCACTGGGGTTAGGTGATGACTGGGGATGATCCGCATTTTTTCATCTCATGCACATGCCTTTTCAGTGTCTGTCCTGCCTACACTGTGTGGCCCAGCTGGGGCCTCCCCACCTGAGAATGTCTCCCATACGAGACCCCATCCATCCCTGTCAGAGGAGTGCAGAGTGTTCCCCAGTCAGTGAGCTTTGTACCCAAATCATTTCTTTTTTTCACACTCTGTGGATAAGATAATTTGAATTCATTTCAATAGCTGGTATTCCCAGGCTCTGCCAGCTGTCTATAAATCAGAATGTCATGAGGAGAGAGAGAGCTTCTCAGAAATTAAGATAAACTTGGTTGGTGCTTTCACCTTTGTTTACATATTCCCTAATCTTGCCCCACAGCTGACTGCACTGACCACATCGTGCCAGCCACCACGGCACACAGCTGGGCAGCGTCGCCTGTTCACAGCCAAACCCCGCACCTCGTCCCTGCAGGCACCCCACGTGCCGTCCCTCACGGGGGCACCTCCCAGGGCTGGCTTTTCCCAGAAGAAACCCAGCTCTCTTGCTTTGCCATTTCCCTCTCCCTCAGAGCACACTGCGCCTCTCAGACCACAATGTCTGGCAAAGGCGCCAGCTCTGGAGCCCCTCCCCAGGTCACCTCACACGTCAGCCCCAGCCACAGCCCGTGCCACTCAGCCAGTCACCTCGTGGTCTGGTCTATTTCACACTGTGCTGAGGAAAGTGGGCCCACGTGCAGAGAGGGCCAGTGCAGAGAGGGTCAGTACAGAGAGGGCCAGTGCAGAGAGGGACGGGGCAGAGAGGGACGGGACAGAGAGGGACGGGGCAGAGAGGGTCAGTACAGAGAGGGACGGGGCAGAGAGGGACAGTGCAGAGAGGGTCAGTACAGAGAGGGACAGTGCAGAGAGGGATGGAGCAGAGAGGGACAGGGCAGAGAGGGACAGTGCAGAGAGGGACAGTGCAGAGAGGGACGGGGCAGAGAGGGACGGGGCAGAGAGGGACGGGGCAGAGAGGGACGGGGCAGAGAGGGTCAGTACAGAGAGGGACAGGGCAGAGAGGGACAGTGCAGAGGTGGTGGGGCTGAGAAGGACGGGGTAGAGAGGGACAGTGCAGAGAGGGTCAGTACAGAGAGGGACAGTGCAGAGAGGGTCAGTACAGAGAGGGATGGGGCAGAGAGGGACGGGGCAGAGAGGGACAGTGCAGAGAGGGTCAGTACAGAGAGGGACGAGGCAGAGAGGGACGGGGCAGAGAGGGACGGGGCAGAGAGGGACAGTGCAGAGAGGGTCAGTACAGAGAGGGACAGGGCAGAGAGGGACGGGGCAGAGAGGGACGGGGCAGAGAGGGACCCTCTCTGCCCCGTCCCTCTCTGCTGGATCCTTCCCTGCAGTGCAGCCCCCAGGCCTCACCAATCCCACTAGTCCCCCAGCATGATGGAACCCAGAGTCAAACCCAGCATGTTGGAACAGGCTGAGTAAGTGCGGTGGGCACTGAGGAGGAGTGATAGGCAGTGTGGGGACTGAGGTCCAACTGGGGTGAAGCTCAGGTAAGGGGGATTAGCCCCCGACATGTTTCTTCTGTGTGTTCATTCACTGACTCAGCAGGTTATTTATTGAGGACCTATCATGTACAGGACTGATTTTGTTACAGGACAAAGAGGGTCCAGCCACCTGCCACTGTCAGCCAGGTTCAGAGATGAGGATCAGGTCCAGTGAGCTTCTTCGTCAGAGGCCAGAGATTCTGGAGAACAGGGAGAAGAGCCTGTCAATTCTCTTCTGCCTCAGTTACAATGCTAATAGCTTTGATAATGAAATAAAAAGGAAATAAACCTAGAAAATTTTAACTTTATCTGATAGTAACATCAAGTAGTCTCCATTCTAATGATACAAAATCTTTCCACAACAGAAAGGTGATTTTTAACAAAAAGCTAAGAGAATTGTCAAAAAAACCCACAAAAAACACATTACGTCATCAAAGTAACCTTTACTCAACTAACATCCCAACACCTGTTATCTCTGTGTGACGACCTCAGTCTCCAGAGACAAACGTCCTCACAATCCTGGTGAGAATCAGGGAAGGCTGAGTGGACGAGGTCAGCTGTGCTGCCTCAGTCAGCTCTCAGACTCCACCTGCAGCCGCTTTTCTGGCTCCAATCTGAGCCCTGGGCGTGAGGAACAGAGGGGTCAGAGGTGGGATGAGGAGCCTGGTCTTGGGGGGCGGTAGTCAAGTGGCCGCAGGGAGCAAGGGGCATGCAATAAAGAAGCGAGTCAGGGAGGGATTTTCAGATGATGACAGGTTCTAAGAAGAACATTAAAAGCCAGTGAGGAGACTAGTTCAGATCAGGTGCACGGGGAAGGCCTGTCTGCTCTGAGATCTGAAGAGATCCTGGTCTCCAAGTAAAAAGGTTCCAGGAAGATGGAGAAGCGAGGATAAAAGCCCCGAGTCAGGAATCTATTGCAGAATAAATACTTTTGCCCCAACCCACTGAATCCTAAGGAGGGACACTGAGGGGGCTCCCTGGTCTGGGGAACCGGGAACCTGGAGGGCCCATAAGAATGTGGGTCGGAGTTGCCTGGGGAACCAGAGACCGCCAGAGGCCAGTGAAGGACTAGGGGCCAAGTTCAAACAGGGAGAAAGAGGGGGTTCACACCCTGCAGGGCTTCTCGTCTCCAGCTCTGTGTCTCTCCCCAGTCAGGAGAGGACCCCACTTTCTACTCTCTTTGGACGTGCTCTAAATGGTCTTTTTGTTCTTAAATAAAACCTCTCTGTTGCCCTGAGACTCCCATGGGTCACTGTACTGTCTGTTCACGCTGCCTGTGCTGCTCCTGTTTTATTTTCTGCTCCATTCAATTTTGCTTTTGATTCCCACCTTGTCTCTCCATTGAACTTTCCAGCTCAGCCAAGTAATTGAGCCAGATCAACTGGGTTTGGGGGACCAGGAATCTGACCTCCAACAAATCTTAATGCCACCTCTTTCAGGATGCCTGCCAGAGACACTGTGCACCATTCTTGGGGGATCCCCGAGCTGGTGGGTCCCAGGCCTCCCTTACCTTTTCTGAGCTGTGGGAAGACCACAGATTGGTCTCATTCAGCTCCGTCTCTTCCTTAACCCCAAGTTCAGTCGATACCGACTGCTCAACAGAGGTTTAGTAAGTGAACAGACCAGCCACAATGTTGGCCAGGGTGACAGGTGTCCCTGACTGATTATGAGAATCATGGCCTTGGAGAATCCTCTCACTTGGGGTTTAATTAAGGTCATAGTCTGCCCTGGGCCATTGGCCGTGAGGTTTGTGGTTTCTCTGTACCTTTACAGGATAACCAGACTCAGGTGGTAGCCAAAG